>JAQZBX010001438.1:0-83092 GCA_029593785.1 Cabassous unicinctus | reverse complement strand
AATGATTTAGAGGGCTAGAATTATGAGGAGGGAGAGAAAGAGTTAAGAAAGGGCTAAAAGGAAAGAGTTAATATTAATAAAGAAAGAAAAAAAACGAAATAGAGGGAATAGAAATTGACACCCTTGAGTTGTGGGTGTGTGGAAAAAATGTGAAATTTAATAGCCACAACAGAAAGCAGAGGGCAGAAAGATGATGGAGGGATAATAGATAGTTTGGAATACAAAACAAATATATAGGGAATATGGGAAATTACTGAAGAAGAAGCACAACAAAGAAGAGAAAAGCTAGGAGCACCTAATTTTAAAAAAATGAAAGAAAGAAGAAAGGGGGGAGGAAAGAGGAAAGAAAAGCAAAAGGCAACAAATAAACAGAGAAAAAGCAAGCAACCACACTGGCAAGCAGTCAAACAAAGCTAAGGCGGATCAATATTCCCTGGGGTTCCGTGGATTCTCTCAGCCTGCTTGTGTTTATCCAACAATTTCCCCGCAGGGTTTTTATATGCAGGTTCTGAAGAAGCTTTTGGCTATTAAACTAAATTAAAAAGAATTTATTTTTCATTTATTAAATGGACCGTTTTATTTATTTATTTATTTATTTTTTTTGCATAATACAGGACCAAAAATAAGTCCTTCTCTAGACCACCCCCCTCACAGAGGATGCCCTAACTGGGGTCCTGGAAACTAATCAAGCACTTCCCAATTTCTGCATTCCCCAGGGACTCAGAATTCTGATGTTTGTCAGTGTAGAATGCTAAAAACGGCAGACTCCGGCAGACTCCGCCCTTCTCAATTAGAGCCCCTGCGTCATTGGGCTGCATATAAATGAGGTTAAATCTGCAGATTTGCCTATCCCCTCAGCCTGGCGCTGCTTCAAGCTGGCTTATCTGCTCCCCAAAGTTATGAAGGGGTCCAGGCAGCCAGATTGACAGCTAAAATATCCCCTCTCTTGTTTCTGTCAGAACTCTACCTCTCTTGGAGATTGCCCCTCTTCCCAGCTCCGTGGGCTGGGGCTAATCCCTGGGCTGCTAGGCTAATCAACTCCCTAGAAGATTAACCTCTCCCTCCTCCAGGTGCCGATTCACTGCAGCTGTTTTGTTCGTCTAAGTTGCGGGGGGCTTCAGGAAGCCAAATCCCCAGACAGTAAAGCTCTCTTACCAGAGCTCCCCCCTCAGAAAACGCACCCTCCCACCAGGTTGGATCACCCAGTTACTGGAGGCACAGGAGTCGCACTTCCAACTGGCATTTTTTTTTTTTTCCCGTAAGGGTGGTGGTCAGCCGACTGTGTTCACCACAGGCAGCCTTAAAACTCACGAATCTCTATGGTTCAGTCCACACCGTCGATCTGTCCACATAGGTGTCCCAAGCTTCTTACTCCACACGCCCACTGCACAGACCCCCGTGCCGCACCCCATCCACTATCTGCCGTGATCTGGGAGCTGTCCGCAGTTGCCCTCCTAAGCCGATGCCATCTTGCCGCCTCCTAGGGACTCCGACCCCTATATTTTCTATGTGACATTTCTGTAATGTAAAGCTTCTTTGAAAATAAAAAAAAATAAAAATAAAAAAGACACTAGGGGATCATATAGGAAAAAAAGGAAAGAATAACACTAAAATGGAAAGTTGAAAGTTAATTTATCATATATTAGATATTTTAAATTTTAAATGCTCTGCAAATAAATGACTAATGGAAAACTAGTTTGATACATTATGGGGCATTAGCCACACATAAAAATAAAATTTATGACATAAAGTAGTTCAAAGAACGCATAGTGAATCAAAAAAGGACAGAAAAAATGGAAAAAGCCTGTAAATATAATAAAAGAAAAATGCACTTACAAGGTGAGCAATAAATTTAAAAGGCACAAAATTAAAATATTTGCTTCTTATTAGGCTAGATAAAGAAATAAAATGTACCCAAATTGGAAAGGAAGAGGTAAAACTTTTACTAATCACTGATGATATGATCCTATATCTAGAAAATCCTGAAAAATCCACAATAAAGCAACTAGAACAAATATATATATTCAGCAAAGTGGCAGTATACAAGATTAATATAAAAAAAATCAATGATGTTTCTATACACTACTGATGAATAAACTGAGGAGGAAATCAGAAAAAAATTCCATTTATAATAGCAGCTACAGGAATAAAATATTTAGGAATAAACTTAGCCAAGGACATAAAGGACCTGTATTCAGAAAACTCCAAATTATTGCTAGAAGAAACCAAAGAAGATTTAAATAAATGGAAGGACAGTCTGTGTTAATAGACTGGAAGACTAAATATTGTTATGATATCAATTCTACCTAAACTGATTTACAAATTCAATGCAATCCCAATAAAAATCCCAACAGCTTTTTTTTGAAGAAATGGAAAAGCTAATTATCAAATTTATTTGGAAGAGCAACGGACCCCTAATAGCCAAAAATGTCTTAACAATGAAGAACAAATGTGACTTTAATGCATATTATTTAGCAAAAGTGGTAACAAACTGTATGGTACTGGCATAAAGACAGACAAATTGGCCATTGGAACCAAATTGAGAACTCAGAAATAGACCTTCACATCTATGGTCAAGTGATTTTGACAAGGTTTTCAAGCCCTCGCAGCTGAGCCAGAATAGTCTATTCAACAAATGGTGCTGGGAGAACTGGATAGCTGTATCCAAAAGAAAGGAAAAGGACCCCTATCTCACACCTCATACAAATAATTGATTGAAAATGGATCAAGGACCTAAATATAAAAGCGACAACGATAAAGATGTAGGAAAATATCTTCAAGATCTTGTGGAAGTGGTAGTTTCTTAAACCTTACACTCAAAGCATAAGGAACAAAGGAAAATATACATAAATGGGATCTCCTCAAAATTAAACACTTTTGCACCTCAAAGGACTTTGTCAAAAGGGTGAAAAGGCAGACTCAATGGGAGAAAATATTTGGAAATAGTTTATTCAATAAGGGTTTAACAAACATGATATATAAAGATATACTACAACTGAAAAAAAAAAACAACAACAACAAAACTTCCCCATTTAAAAACAGCAAAATGCTTGAATAGTCAATAGTCCAAGGAAGAACCACAAATGCCAAAAAAATGCATGAAAAAATGTTCAACATCACTAGCAATTAGGCAAATGTAAACAAAACTTCAATGAGATATCATTTCACACCCATTATACTGGCCACTATTAAAAAGTTAGAAAACTAAAACTTTTGGAGAGGAAATGGAGACACAGGGATGATTATTCACTGTGTTTGGATTAGAATGGCACAACCACTGTAGAGGGTTTTGGCATTTCCTAAGGAAGTTGAATATATACTCATCACTTGACTTGACACAACCACTGATAATTATTTACCTAGAAGAATTGAGAGCAGTGACACAAACAGACATCTGCACACTGTTGTTCATAGTAGTGTTTTCACAATAGCCAAAAGTCGGAAACAACCCAGGTGTCCATCAACTGAAGAATGGATAAATAAATTGTGGCATATACACTTGATAGAATATTTTGCAGCTGTAAGAAGAAATGAAATCATGAAGCATATGACAACATGGGTGAACCTGGAGGACATTATGTTGAGTGAAGCAAGCCAGACCCAAAGGACAAATACTGTATGGTTGAGTTTTTCTGAACTAAATATCCTGTGTAAACTCATGGAGCTAATCATTAGAATTTAGGTCACCAGAAAATAGAATGAGGGTAGCAATTGGAAAGCTGAAGATTAAACTGTGCAGAATTGATAAATGATTTTTATAAATCTTTGAAAATCAAAAGAAATGGTCAAAACAAATCATAAGGTTTGTCATTAGCAGAGCTATGATATGGGTATGACAGTGGTTGAAAGGGAAAGGCTAAGGTCATGTATATTACTAGAAGGAAAACTTAAAATGCAACATTGGCCTGTATAACATAGTGAAACCTCAGGTGAAATACAAATATAGGGAATATAGCATATATAAGAATGTTAATAATTGCAAATAAAACAAAGAAATAGTAATAAATAAATATTGTATAAACATATATATTTAGAAATCATACTAAAGTGATTTTATTTGGTATTGGTATATGATAAGACAATTGTAAAAGGTAAATTTAGAAGGTATAAATATAATGTATATTATCCTTTTAAAATATTTGTATAAATTAAATAGTTTTAAATTAGCAGAATATTGTTAGATATTTTACCCCTGAAATAAGGTTGAACATTATTTTAAATGTTCAAAAATATTTAGGAAAAATAAAAAGATATAATTTTACAGAGAAAATCTTAATATAAATTTCAAAAGAAAAACATAATTATAATTCTATGGCATGAAGGTAAACAATAGATATTATTACAATTGTGAAAGTGTATATAACCAAAAAATAAAATCTTGAAACATCATAAAGTACTTTAAAAAATATCCTTTGAATAGTAGTTTTTAATTTCCTAGATGGCCTGTGAAATATACCATGAAATGGGTTGGCTTTTATAAATTGGAAATTATTAGCTTTCAGTTTGAAGCTATGAGAATGTCCAATTCAAATCATAGTGAAGGTGATGCTCTCCCTGAATCCTGTGGTGAAGGCTCCACCCTCATCAAGCACTTGGATGGTAGCCAGGCTCTAGACCCCATCCTCATCAAGTGTTGGGTTGGCATCCAGATTTTCCTCACTCCACAAAGCCCCTGAGAAATCTGGAGTGCTAACACTCTTCCTGAACAACAGGTAAGAAGGCCTGCCCTGTCCAAGTGCTAGGGCATACTCACCCTTTCCACACATATGAGCAGTGTTCTCTCTTGTCGGCAAAGATGTCTTTGGTCCAGACATTAGTTTCCAGGATTCTGCTTTGAAATGAGTTTTCTTCAATTTCTTCATTTTCTGTTTTTTAGTCCAGGCTGGCAGAATTTCTCTTCATAGAGATCTCACAAAAGTCCTGTCAATTTTGCATATAATGCACAGGGGGTCCAAACCTTCAGATGAAAAACTTTCCAAAAATCCTTTCAGAATAACTGCATTTCCAATCCTGCACTGAATGGGCTGACTGGATCTATGTTCACTTAAATCCTCATAAGGAGCATTATTCTTTGAGAAATCACTTTCTGGAGGCCCAAAATTTTCCAAACCATTAATTTTTTGTGTGTGTGTCCCCAGGAGTTCAGTTCTAAGCTCATCCCTTTCCTCTCACATTTTACTGTAAGCTGCAAAGAGTAACCAGGCTGCACTTTCTAACTTTAGCTTGGAAACCCACTCAGCTAAAAATCCAAGCTGGTCAATTTCAAATTCTGCCTTCCATCTGACATCAGAACTCAAATTTTCCAGGTTCTTTTACACTTGAAAACAAGGTCATCTTTCTTCCAGTTTGCAATGACACAGTCAATTCTGTCTAAAATCTTATCTGAAGTTAGCATCCAGACCCAGAGTTTTATCATATGAGTGGCTGGATTACAATGTAAAGTGAATTCCTAAATTGCAGGGCATATGCTGTAACGTGAGGGCATTCATTGGAAATGAATAGGATACTGAAAATTGGAATGGCAACATTTGGGTTGATAATAATAAAGATGGGGACATTAAAAGCCTAGATTCTGTTGAGTCTTTGCCAGATAAAATTGCAATGATAAAAACAACAATAACAACAACAACAACAACAACAACAAAAAACTGCAATGAGCTTCCCTAAGGAATCAGCGACCCAATCTTCAATCTGTCCTGATAAATATGTGCCTGTTAAACCTAAAAACACCTCCCCTAAGGAAAAATCTCTCACACCTGTCTCAATTAATCCTGGTTCACCAGATGAAAGTACAATGGAATGCCCTGAGTTAGCTAGCTTGCAAGTCACTTCTAATACTTTTTATGACCCAACTTCACCACCCCTCTTTTCTTCCAGACCTATAACTAAACTAAAAGTCCAAAAAGATTTGAAAATGTGAAACACAAGGTATGACCCATGAGGAGATGGGCTACATTTCTAAGGAACTGAGTGACTGCCCAATTTACATGGACAGAAATCAGGGAAATATGTGTGGGAATAGATATTAAGAGTAAGTGACAATGGTGGAAGGAAAAAAAAGTTATATCAGACTGAATTTATTAATATGGACCCAATAAGCAGAAATTCTGTATTAAAAGGTGAACCTCAGGGAGTTAGAATGGACATTAACTGTTTGTTCTGGTGGTTGGCTGAAAGATGGACCTAAAGGTGGCCTACATTGCCTGAGGTCAAAATATAGAACTTCCCTGATATAATGTAGATAAGGGCATCAAACGACTTAGAGAGATTGGAATGTCAGAGTGGATTTATCAAACAAAACCTCATCACATACCCCAGGAATATCCAGAGGACACAACATTCACCAGGACTCTGTGGAGTAAATTTATGAGACTAACCACATCATCCACGAAGGGCTTTGTCGGTGCTCTTCTCTGTAGGTCATGTATTACTGGAACTACTGTCTCTGAAATTGTATGCTAAATCACCATGGGGATGATCAGATACCAGGTTGACAGAAGACAAATGGAAGCATTTAATTGACAATGACAAGGTGGACGTTGCTGCCACAATGGACAGAAGACTCCAAGCAGTAACCAAAATAGTCTGATTCACACAGAACTTTGGCATTGCCTAGTAGGTCTGGAGTATCTAGTAGTAAAATAGATGGACAGTCTACTAAATTCTTACTTGATTGGTAGAAGAAGAAGAGCTCTGGATCAAGAGAACCAAAGTCTATCTAGAATTATAAAAACAGATATTTATTGACCTTTAATAAATTCCCAGAGACAGTTTTCAGACCCAAAGAACCTTCAATGATGGGAAGGCCAAGTCCTTTTGTGAAATAACCTTGCTACACATCCAAAAACTTATACAGTTAACCTTCTTCCCAATCTTACCCCAAAAGTTATGACCTTTTACCAGAATAGCAATGCATTGGAGGAAAAGAAATGATCAGATATTTGGGGGATTATTAGACACTAGCTCAGAAGTGATATTAAATCCAGGAGACCAAAAACATCACTGTGGTCCACAAATCAGAGTAGAGGCTATGTAGATCAGGTGATCAGTGGAGTTTTACCTCTGATACTTCCTCCAGTGGCTCCAGTGTTTCCCTGGACCCATTCTGTGGTTATTTCCCCAGTTCCATAATGCGTAATTGGAATCGACATACCCAGTAACAGGCAGAATCTCCTCATTGATTCCCTGATATGAGGAGTGAGGACTAATATGGTAGGAAAGGCCAAGAGGACTCCAATAGAACTGTTTTACCTAGCAAAATAGTAAATTGAAAGCAATAACTCATTCCTATAAGTGTTGCAGAGATTAGTGCCACAGTCCAGGACTTGATGGTTGCAAGTGTGGTGATTCCCACCACATTCCCATTCAATTCTCCTATTTGACCTATGAAAAAAACAAAATGATCTTTGAAGATATTACATTATCATGAACTTAACCAAGTGCTGACTTTAATTGCAGCTGCTGTTTCAAAGATGATATCTTTGCTTGAACAAATCAATACATCATGTGGTTTACTTGGTACACAGCTATTGATGTGGCAAATACTTTTTTTCTCAATTTTTGTTAATAAAGCCACCAGAAAGAGTTTGCAGTCAGCTTTCAAAGTGAGAAATATATCTTCACTGTCCTACTTCTGGCATATATCAACTTTCCAGAACTTTCTCGTGATCGTCCTCAGGGACCTAGATCAGCTTTCCATACCACAAGATATCACGCTGGTCATTATATTGATTATATCATGTTGACTGTTCCTACTGAGAAAGAAATAGGAACAATTCTAGAATTATTGACAAGGCATTTATGTTTTGGATAGTGAGAAATAAATCCAACAATATTAAAGGTCCTTCAACTTCAGTGAAATTTCTGGGTGTCCACTCATGTGCGGAATGTTGGGATATCTCTTCTAAGGTGAAGGATAAGCTATTGCATCTACACCCTCCTAAAACCCAAAAAGAGACACAATACCTAGATGACCTCTTTGCATATAGGAGATAACATATTCCTCATTTGGGTGTGCCTCTCCTGCTATCCACTGAGTGACCTCAAAAGCTGTTAGTTTTGAAGGGGAACTAGAACAATAAGAGACTCTGCAACAGGTCCAGAATGCTGTGCAGTCTGCTCTGCCACTTGTACCATATGATTCAGCAGACCCAATGGTGCTAGAAGTGTCAATGACAAATAGAGGTGTTTTTTTGAACATTTTCCAGTCCTTTATAGGACAGTCACAGTGCAGACCTTTAGTATTTTGGAGCAAATTCCTGCAATCCTGTGTAGAGAAATACTCTCCTTTTGAGAACAGCTTTAGCCTGTTACTGGGCCTTAGTAAAGACAAAGTACTTAAATATAGGCAATCAATTTTTCATGAACCTGAGTTGCACATCATGAACTGGGTTTGGTCTAACACAACATGTCTTAAAGTAGGTGTGCACAGAAGCACACCATCATAAAATTGAAGTGGTATTTCAAGATAAGATTGTAGCAAACCCTAAAGGTACAAGAAAGTTATATTAGGAAGTGGCCCAAATGTCTATTGCCCCCACTCCTGCCATATTATCTTCTTCTTATAAACTCATAACTTTGACCTCTTGGAGAGATCCTTATGATCAGTTGACTGAATAAGAAAAAAATGAGGCCTGGTATATAGATGGTTCTGCATGATATACAGGTAATACCAGAGAGTGGAAAGATGCAACATTAACCCCCCCTTATGGAACATTCCAGAAGGACAATAGTTGAAGGGAAATCATCCTTGTGGGCAGAACTTCAAACAGCTGCGTGTCCATTTAGCCTAGAAAGAGTAAGGCTGGAGGTTGTTTGTATGTTGATTCATGGTCTGTTGCCAATGTTTGGCTGGATGGCCAGGGACTGGGAAGGAAAATGTTTAGATAAATTTTGACAAAGAGATCTGGGAAGAGAGGTATGTGGATAGGTTTTTCTGAATGGGCAAAAAACATGGGGATATTTGTCTCTCATGTGAATGCTCACCAAATGGTGATTCAGCAGAGGAAGATTTTAATAATCAAGTGAATAGGAGGACCCATTCTGTGGATACCAGTCAACCTCTTTCCCCAGCCACTCCTGTCATTGCCCAATCATCTCATAATCAAAATGGTCATACTGGTAGGGATGGAGGTGATGCTTGGTTACAGCAGCATGGGTTTCAACTCATCAAGGCAGTGGATATACCTACTGATGATAGCACAATCTGCCAGAAGTAGAGAATTAGTCTCCAATATGACAGCATTCCTCAAAGTAATTAGCCTGCTAACTGGTAACAAGTAGATTACATGGCCACCATCCATTATAGAAAGGACAATATTTTGTTCTAACTGGAAGAAACATACATTCCAAGTATGGGTTGACCTTCTCTGCATAAAATCCTTCTGAAAAAATTACCATCTGTGGACAGACAAGATATCTAATCCACTGTCATGGCATTCAACACATCATTGCTTTTGAACAATGTACCTACTTCATGGCAAATGAAGTATGGGAAAGCATATGGAGTTAAATGATCTTACCATATTCCCCATCAACTTGAAGTAGATGATATAATGGTGGAATGACTTTGAAGAATCACTTAGAACATCAACAAGTTCTCTTACAGGACTAGGACAATGTCCTCCAGTAAACTGTATATTCTATCAATCAGTGTCCATTCTATGGTGCTGCTTCTTCCATAGCCAGGATTTATGGGTCCAGGAATCATGTGGTAGAAATAGGAAAAACACCTCTCACTATTATCCCTAATGATCCAATATAAAAATATTTGCTTCCTATCCCTCAACCTTAAGCTCTGGTTGTCTACAGGCCTTAATTTCAAAAGGAGGACCACATACACCAGGAAACACAACAATGATTCCACTGAACTTGAAGTTAAAGCTACTACCCAGTCATTTTGGGTTCCTCATGCCTCTGAATCAATAGGCAAAGAAAGGAGTTACTGTACACACTGGAGTGATTGCCTTACTATCAAGGGGAAATAGGACAGCTACTACACACAATAGGTAAAAAGGAGCTTGCCTGGAATAGAGGAGATCACTTAGGGCATCTCTTAGTACTGCCATACCCTGTGATGAAAATCAAAGGAAAACTGCAACAACCCCATCCAGACAGGGTTACTAATGGCCCAGATACTTCAGGAATGAAGGTTTGCATCACCCTTTTGGGCCAAGAACCATGGTCAGCTGATGTGCTCACTGAAGAAAAAGAGAATATGGAATGGGTAGGTGATGACGGTAGTTATAAATATAAGCTGACTATATGACAATTTACAGAAATAAGGATCCTAATGGTTATGCAATATTTCTTCCTTGTTTTGTGATAAGTATGTTTGTAATTATATGTAAATCAAATAGCTTTATTTTACTCCCTATCCATTGCCATATGACATAAGTTGTATTAACTTCATGCCGCAGTATTTAAGTTATAGGACATCAGGTTTAATCCTAGGATTTGCACACTATTCTGGAAAGTTAGTTTGTTTCTAGTTTTAAACAGGACAAGTGAGTATTGGTAGGCAAAATATACCTGCCCTTATTTTTACTTGGAGATTAAGTTTAAGTATGGTTTAAGGAGACATGTTTAGGTGCCAAGTTGACATGGATGGACTGTGACAGTTAAGTTCATGTGTCAACTTGGCCAACTTATGGTGTCTGGATTTTTTCAATAAGATTGATATTTTGAGGAAATTTCATTAATTTAAATCATCAGTAAGTTGATTGGCTTTTTGGCTGATTTTATCTACAACAAAATTGTAGATTGCCTTCAACAATGAGAGAAGTCTCATCCAATTATTTGAAGGCCTTAAAATGAGAGGTGATGATTTCAGCAGGCAGAAAGGAGAATTGCCATCTCTAAATCAGCAGGCCACCTTGTCTCAGGGAATTCATCAAAATTTTTCATTGGTGCTTCCACTTTGTGCCTGGCTTTAATATTTGGATTTGAGAACCCCCATAGTCATGTGAGCCAATTCCTATAAAAATTAAAAAGTATTTACATATATGCATATATATAAATATAATTTATGTATATTTTTAGTTCTGTTTCCCTAAAGCACCTTGTTACACTGATCAAGCAGCCAAAGACAATAAAGGAAGAATAAGTAGAATGAGTAGCAATAGAAAAAAGTTGAAGATAGAAGAAAAGAAGAGAAAAAGATGATGAAATAAGAACACAACAACAATGACAAGACAGGAGGAGGAGTAAGATGGAGGAGAAGGAGGTGGAGGGGAATAAAAGTGGAAGAGAGAGGAAGAGGGAGAAAAGAAGGAAAAGAAGAAGCAGGAAGAGGAGGATGAGCAACAGGGGCAGAATGAGGAGGAGGAGGTGTCAGAGGGAAATAGACTTTATAAGAAAATTAATTAGATCAATTATACCTACAATGATCCTGAAGTTTAATTACATTTTCAAGGTGCAGAACTAGAAAATCTGCTAGATATTTTATTGGCAAGTGTGGAATTATCCAGAAAGAAGATATTTGAAGCCACAACAATGAATAAGATATAAAAGGATATATAGAACTTCCACCAGTACTTAGAATGTAGAAATCTACAAACAATATTACCTCAAATGTAACAGTTTTGCAAAAGCCCAGACTATCTACAAAATCGAACTTTCCATGAGACCATGAGGAAGATGTTATTGGAAGCATCCAATAAACCGGAATACCAAGGAGAAACAGGCCCCTCTAAAAGGAATTGGGCAAATGTACTGTTTCGCCTTGGCAGGGTGTGGGAGAAGACCTGAACACTGTACCACCACATAGGAAGAATACAGATAAACAAATGTACTGTTTCACCTTGGCAAGGGGTTGGAGAAGATCTGAACACTATACCAGCACATAGGAAGAATACAGATAAATTAGAAAGGATTGCTAAAGCAAAATATGGCCTACATTATCAGTTGCAATGCCTGAATATCAAAAGATTTGCATTCATTCTTAATACATTCCCCGTTTGTTTTTTTTTTTTCAAAGTGCTCATGAAAAAAAACAATGGGCTGATTGAAAATCTTTCAGTCAAGGTCACTGTGCAACCTACAAAAAACAAAATATCTTCCTCTTCCTCTATTACTTAATGAAGAACTGCTATTACTTTACGAACTATAGCTTTATTCTTACATTAGCTTTCCCTAATAACAGATAAAAGTTATTGAGATACCCAATTATAGAATTGTTCCTGTGTTCTGAAAGCATTCAATCAAATAGCAAAACTTCATGTCCTTATACCTGCCCCCAAGTTACCAATCAAAGACTAAATCATATAATCCTAGAGCCTAGGTTGTTTCTAAAGCCAATTTACATAGAAAGCCTATAATTCCACATTGCATGTTTACTTCTTCTCTGCAATGAGAAATAAAACCAAACTGTTCAATTACATGTTTTCCTTGTGGTTTTTGGCTAAAAAATATTGACTGTTACTAGACTAAATGATATAGTGGAGAAGATATAAACCTTTATGAATACATCAGACATTTAATCATAAAGATGGACTCCATTAGAGTCCTAAGAAATGCTAAAATAAAACTTTTAAAAAGCACAAACACATAATAAAGAAACAAAGAATTCTATTTACAGGATTATCAGTACTCAATACAGTTGACAAAAGATTTAGTGATCTTGAAGATAAGCCAATAAGAATTAACCTAACAGAAAAGATATTAAAAAAAGAAAATGTGTAGGGAATAATATGCAAGTGCTATGGGACAATATCAAGCATTTACCATAGATATAGTTACAGAATTAAATAAGAATAAAAGTTGGGATTCCTGGGGAAGAACACAAAGTACGGCTCTTCAGGAATCAGACCTTGAGCCAAAACAAGCAGTAAACAAGAAAGACCTGTTTGAAACAACTGTTTTGAAACTCCAGAGGTGAGAAGAACACTATGCACCATCCATGGAAGAGCTGGTTGAAGAGGCTGATAAACTATGGTTAAAGACAGTAAATTGTTCTTGCTGCACAGTGGCTACTAGAGCCCATCCCTCAACTTACAGCAAGCCCCCTTGGAATCCAGGCCCTGACTAACTCTCTAGTGAAAGAAAGATATAAAAATCCTCAAAGGATCGGCATGATTGATCACTGATCATGTCTTTTGATTAGCAAACTAATATCACTGGGTAACTGGCTCTGAGGGCAACTATTATTTCAACAAACCCCCAACAGAGGCAGTGGCAGCCATTGTTTTATCCCAACCCTGGACGGAGGAAGTAACATGCATTGTTTCAACATTTCCCAAATAGAACTGAAGGTGGTTGAGATTTAATGGTGTACTTCTTCCTCAATGTTATGGAGGACAATTTGATGAAGGTCTGAATTTGCTGGGCAGGCCAGGAAAGCTCAGTTTTAGGAAGCCATTGGAAAAGATCTTAGTGCCTTTCTTGACTCCCTTCCCAAGGAAATTTGGAGACAGTCTACACCACTTTCATGGTTCCTGACCCAGTTTTATCTAGGAAAAAATGACATGAGAAGGTCTCTCCAGGGTGACACTTACCCCAGAATTTTCACTACAGGCAAGAGCAGCTTGAGACAAAGAAATGAATGTAAAAAGCTAAAGAGTAAGGCAGGCCTGGAAAAAGGCCTGCCAGCTTCAAATACCCAGGAGAAGAAGATCTGTCTCCTGAGTAACAGAGGGGACAACCAAACTCATGTAAACAGGGACACACCAAAAAACAAATCCCCAAGACAAGACAGAGGTCCAGAAAGACAGAAAAAACTGTGTAAACTACATTTGCCTTGGACAGGCCTATTAGAAAGAGGACTGAAGCTCAAGTACATCTCTGTTTCATGTCCAACTGGTTGCAAAACCATAAGGACAGGCAACCAAGGAATAAATCCAAGAGGTAACATTTTGAAATATTAAAATGCACAGTATATAAAAAATAGTACAAAACAAAGAAATGATAACTCATCCAAAGAAAGACGATGAAAATACTGAAAATGCCAATAAAGAAAATGAGAATGTGGATATACTGAACAAACCTTTAAAGAAATTATCTTAAAAATTCTGGATAATCTGGAGGAAAGTACAGAGGAAAAACTAAAAGATATCAGGAAAACAATGAGTGAACAATATGAGAATCTAAGTGAAGAGATAAAATTATAATAAAGGAAACAAACAGATTGACTAGATTTTATGACCACAATAATTGAAATTGAAAAATGCCCAGGAGTGTTGCAAGAGCAGACTGGATCTGGCAGAAGAAACAATTAGTAAACTTAAAGACAAGACACTTGAAATGAGTCAAGCTGAGGAAAAGAAAGAAAAAAAAATATTAAAAGTGAAAACAAAAATAGAAGTAGAAGGAATATTACCTAACTGATTTTATGATGAACATTACCCTAATGCCAAAGCCAAACAAAGATACCACAAGAAAGGAAAGTTACAGACCAATTTCTCTAATTAACCTAGATGCTAAAATCCTCAACAAAATACTTGCTCATCACATCCAACAACATATCAAAAGAATTATACACCGTGACCAAGTGGGTTTCATCCTGAGTATGCAAGTATGCAAGTATGGATCAATAAAAGAAAATCAATCAATGTAATACACCATATAAACAGATAAAAAGAAAAAATTCACATGATCATCTCTATAGATGCAGAAAAAGCATTTGACAAAATACAGCATCCTTTCCTGATAAAAACACTGCAAAAGATAGAAATAGAAGGAAACTTTCTGAACATGATTAAGGGTATATATGAAAAACCCAAAGCTAACCTAATCTTCAATGGTGAAATCCTAAATGCCTTCCCTCTGAGATCTGGAACAAGACAAGGATACCCACTATCACCACTCCTTGTTAACATTGTCTTAGAAGTACTTGCTCGAGCACTGAGGCAAGAAAAATATATAAAAGGCATCCAAATTGGAAAAGAAGAAGTAAAATTTTGTTATTTGCAGACAACATGATCTTATATGTAGAAAGCCCTGAGAAATCTACAACAAAGCTTCCAGAACTTATAAAGGAATTCAGTAAGGTTGCAGGCTATAAGGACAATGCTCAAAAATCAGTAGCATTTCTTTACACCAATAATGAGCAATTGGAGGAGGCAATCAAGAAAAAAATACTATTTACAATAGTAACTAAAAGAATCAAATACCTAGGAATAAATTTAACTAAAGATGCAAAGGAGTTATATACAGAAAACTACACAACACTATTAAAGGAAAGTAAAGAAGACTTAAATAAATGGAAGAATATTCTCTTTTCATGGATAAAAAGACTAAACATCATCAAGATGTCTATCCTACCCAAACTAACGTACAAATTTAATGCAATCCCAATAATAATCAACACTGTATTTTTTAAGGAGTTGGAAAAACTAACTACAAAATATATTTGGAAATGTAAGAGGCCCCAAATTGCTAAAGACATATTGAAAAAGAAAAGTGAAATTGGAGGTATCACACTACCTGACTTTAAAATATATTACAAAGTTACAGTGGTCAAAATTGCATGGTATTGGCACAAGGATAGACATACTGACCAATGGAACTGAATTGAGAGTTCTGATATAGATCCTCACAAATACAGTCATCTGATATTTGACAAGGCCACCAAGCCCAGTCAGTTGCGAAATAATGGCCTCTTCAACAAGTGGTGCTTGGAAAACTGGTTATCCATATCCAAAAGAATGAGAGAGGAACACCATCTCACATCTTCTGCAAAAATCAACTCAAGATGGATCAAAGATCTAAATATAAGAGCCAAAACCATAAAGACCTTGGAAGATAATGTAGGGAAGCATCTACAGGACCTTGTAATAGAAAATGGTTTCATGAACTTCACAGCCAAAGCATGAGCAGCAAAAGAAAAATAGATAAATGGTATCTCTTCAAAATTAAAAAAAGTTCTGCACCTCAAAGAATGTTGTCAAGAAAATAAAAAGGCAGCCTACCCAATGAGAGAAAATATTTGGCAACCATATATCTGATAGGAGCCTAATATCCTGCATATATAAAGAAATCCTACACCTTGAAAATAAAAAGACAAACAACCCATTTAAAAAATGGGAAAGTGACCTGAAAAGACACTTCTCCAAGAAAGAAATACAAATGGCTAAAAAGCACATGAAAAAATACTCAACATCACTAGCTATTGGGGAAATGCAAATCAAAACTACAATGAGATACCATCTTACACCCATTAGAATGGTGGCTATTAAAGAAAAACAGCAGACTATAAGTGTTGGAGAGGATGTGGAGGAATGGGAACCCTCATCCACTGCTTGTGGGATGTGGAATGGTCCAGCCACTGTGGAGGTCAGTTTGGCGGTTCCTCAGAAAACTAACAATAGATCTTCGGTATGATCCAGTGATTCCACTGCTGGGTATATTCCCAGAAGAATTGAAAGCAAAGACACGAACAATTATATGCACACCAATGTTCATAGCGACAGTGTTCACTATTGCCAAAAGTTGGAATCAACCCAGGTGCCCATCAACAGATGAATGGATAAACAAAATGTGGTAAATGCATACAATGGAATATTACTTAGCTGCAAGAAGGAATAAAGTGGTAACACACAGAATAACACGGATGAATCTTGAAGACCTTATGTTGAGTGAAGCAAACCAGGCATTGAAGGATGAACAGTACATGACCTCACTGATATGAATTGAGGAAAGTGAGCAGTATCTGAGAACCATTGTCTGAAAGGTAGGTTAACAAGAGAGAGAAAGAGAAGAGAAGGTTGTGAGCCATCACCCATAAGCACATAATCTATGGTAAAGTTTTAAATACAGTTGCATATTCAAGGATAGGACAGGTGGGTAATGATATTGCTGGGTTTGTTGGAGAGGGTCAACAGGTGTGTAGATTAGGAAGGTTGGGTTAGAATACACAGAATACTTGGGGGAGAAATAGGAGAAGGACCAGGTGAACACGGGATTTGTGGGTATGAGGTTGAAAATGCAGGAGTGGGAATGCTCTTATGGTAATATGACAAGGGAGGGTCACTGGTTTAGGGTGTTGGCTGGAAGGGCATTCAGGATGGGGCACATCTGGAGTAGGCTTCTGGGGAGTGTGTGAATGTTCATCCTGTTATAATGTGTTGTGTCGGTGGGTGGAGACCCACACAATGAGTGGGAAGGAGATCGACCCCCATCTTTGGGAGGACTGATTCACCCAGAAACAGACAGGTGGGTGTCTCTTATGAGCAAGGGTGGATCCTAATAGGGGAGGACAATCAGCATGTCAAGACCTCTTGTTGCATGTAACTATGAATCCTGTCAAACAATGAGTCAAGACAGGGGGGTGTCATGTGCCCCAGGGGGATGGGGAGGGAGGAAAAGAATAGATCAAATGGGGTATTTAGTGGTTAGAGGAAATATTTTTCATTATCTTACAGTGATGGACACAGGATATGGTAAATATCATCAAAAATTATTAAATTGTACTTTCTAAAATGTAAACTATACTGTAAACCATTGAAAATGTTTAGTAGCTGTATTTCACTATCTGTATATCATTTACAACAATGCTACCATCCACATAAAAAAAGGTTTTAATAAGGGGTGAGGAAAGGGGGAGGAGGTTGGGTTATTAGAGTCTTTAGTCTTCTGTGTGTGACCTAAAACTTCTTTGAAAATTAAATGAAAATTTGGGAGACACTGGGGAGTGAGAGGGGGAAGGTGCTACGGTACTGACTGGACACCTGATAATGCAGTGATAAAAGGAAAAATGTTAAAAAAAATTTTTTTTTTTAAATTTTTCTGTTTTCTTTCCCCATTTTTGGAATATCTCAATCCTTTTATTTTATTTTTAGTTTTTTTAGTTTCCATGTATTTTATCTCTTACATTTACACTTATCATTATTATATCATTTTCCTATTAAATGTATTTGGCCACTATATGGGCTTCATCTTTAAGGAAAGTTTGGATCGCAGAGGGGTTACGACGACCATGGGGGAGGGTCGTTGGTGGGGGGTGTCAGGGATGGGGGTTTCATTGGAGGAAGTTCACTTGAATATACATAAAAGATATATAAAATTGTTCGGGTAATCAGGGGGTGGGGCATGGTCATGGTGGGTGTAGAATCACTAAATAGATAAGAAAGTGCTGGGTTCCAGGCCTGGGGAGCTCTGCCGCGTTCTCCAAGAAAGTGGCAACGGTCCTTGGGGGACAGGGGCCATGTCTGGCTAAGGAGGATGGTCCACTGATGGGTTCTTGTTATTGATGACTAGCCTTAAGCATCTTTGTTCTTGTAATTGAGGCTTGGCCTACTGTTATGGGGTGCCTGGGGGTTGCAGCCTGGTAGCCTCCTTGTTGCTCAGGTGTGGCCTCTCTCTAAGACAGACTCAGCAAATGAATGCATTGCCTTCCCCGTGGCATGGGACGTGGCTCCCAGGGATGGGCCTCCCTGGCAGGGAGGGATTGCTACCGGGTGCCAACTGGCATTGTGGCTGGGGGTGGGGACCTTGAGTAAAAGGAGGAAAGGGTAAGGACGGATGAGTTCATATGGTTGGGAGTCTTCGGGGGGTCAGAGGGTCGTCCCAGAGGTGATGCTTGCACATGCCTTAGTAGGATATCATGGAACAACAATGTGGATATCACCCCAACAGAGGGGCTCCTGAGGGCTCTGGAGGCACCTGGTCCTATATAAGGGGGGATGGCTCCAGAGATTGATGCATTGTCGGTGGGCTACACTTTGGAGTCTGTGCTCCTGAGGGTGTCAGAGTTGGACTCAAATAGGCTCTTCCTGGTCCATCAGTCCCTTCTATTCAAACCTATATGTGGTGCTGGAGTTTGTAGGTGTACTTGCAGAGGCTGGGGCCTTTGTCCTGCCCATGTGCCGTCTGTGCCTGGAGTCTCGGTGGAGCTGAAACTCCTACTCTAAAGCTCAATGGACTCGCCCGGAACACCTGGAGGGGAAATGATGATGGACGGCGGCATCCCGGGGAATGGAAAGAGTCTGTGGATGCAGGCAGGATAATCCCATCCATCTTATCCATGGGATATAGGCTCCCTCTCACTTGGGGGTGGAGTGGACATCACCATCCCAGACTTCTCAGGATTAGGGGAATGGCTGTGGACTGGAGTGAACTTACTTGTATTCTGTTGTAGACATATTGTGATTCAAGCAATGGAAGGAATTACAACATTGTTGTGGAGCTAGTGGCCACTGGATTCTTTCGGGGCCGGGAGAGGGAAAAGCAGTTGTAATACTGGGACTTCTTCAGGACTTGGGAGTTGTCCTGAGTGACGTTGCAGCGACAGATATAGGCCATTTTACATCAGCATATAACATGCAGAATTGTGTGAGAGAGAGTGTGGTCTACAATGTGAACTATGGTCCATGCTTAGTGGCAAAACCCCAGGATGTGTATATCCTTTGCAGGTGATGTGCCACACTATGGAAGGACGTTTATTTGGGAGGTTGTGAGGGGTGTGGGGGGTGGGGAACATAGGAATCCCTGTAGTTTTTGTGTAACGTTTGTGTAACCTAAGCATCTTAAAAAACATTTTTTTTTAAAAGTGAAAATAGCCTAAGACATCTATGAGAAACTATCAGCAGCATGAATATATGCATTATGGGAGACACAGAAGAAGAAAGAAGGGGACAGTAGGAATAATCAAAGAAATAATTAGAGGAAACTACCAAAACCTAGTAAAAAAAACGTGAATATGCAAATCCAAGAAGTTCAGGGAACACGAAACAGGATAAAAATGAAAAAAAAAAATACACCCCATCATATATTGATTGCACTATTGAATGCAAAGGACAATGAGAGTGTCCAGAAAGCAGAAAGGAAAAAGCAAGATGTTACATAAAAGGGCACCCCAAATAGATAAATAGTGCCAATTTCTCAGCAGGCACCATGGAGACAGTTATCTGAAATATTTAAAGTGCTGAATGGAAAAAACTGCCAGTCAAGAATTTTACATTTGGTGAGACTCACTTTCATAAATGAGGGTGAAATTAAGACATTATTAGATAAATAAAAGCTGAGGGAGTTCATCACCACTAAACCTCTTGTGTAAATAATGTTAAAGAGAGCTGTTCAGATTGAAAGGAAAGGACATTACACAATGGTTCAAATCAGCATAGAGAAATAAAGACCTATTGTAAAGGGAGCCATTTGGTAACAATAAATACCAATATCATGGTATTGTATTGTTTGCTATGCAACTAGACTTATTACTCTTAACAGGTGCTAACATGCATATACATAATATGTAATGATAAATCTCTTGTTTTGGAAATACAATGTGCAAAGATATAAGAGGTAACAATTTAAAAAATGGAAGTGTTTGAAGGATTTATTGGAAAAGTATATGTGAATGATATTGAAATAAAATTGAATCAGAAAAAGTATAATTGTTTCATATTTTGTATGTTAAATTTTAATCCCATAATAACCAAAAAGGAAACTGATAAAAAATATATCCAGATAAAAATGAGAAGTAATTAAATATGATATAACACAAGAAAGCAAATAAACACAAAGGTAGGCTTGAGCAGAAGTGTTGAACAAAAAAGGTATTACAATATAAAGACTCAATATCAAAATAGTAGGAGAAAGTCCTGTATTATCAGTAGTGACTTGAAATGGAAATGGATTAAACTCTGCAGTCAAAAGGCAGATATTGGCAGAATGGATAAAAAAGCATGCAAGAGAAATACCATAAAGTCAAAGATACAAATAGTTTGTGGGTGAAAAGATGGAAAAAATATATCATGCAATAATAATGAAAAGAGAGATGGGTTATATGCACTACTATTGGATAAAACAGACTTTAAGTCAAAAACAGTGACAAGGGACAAAGATGGTCATTATTTGATAACAAAGGGGATAATTCAACAGGAATATGTAACAATTGTGTATATAATTGCCTAACCACAGAGCCCCAAATTACATGAATCAAGCAATGACAGTTTTGAGAGGGAAAATTGATGATGCTATATTAATAGTGGGAGACTTTAACATACCTTTCTCAATAACAGATAGGACATCTAATCAGAGGATCAATAACGAAGTAAAGGACTTAATGATACACTAAACCAAGTACACCTAATAGACATATAGAACATTGCACCCAATGAAAATAGAATAAACATTCTTCTCAAGTACCCAAGGATAATTCTCAGAAGAGACCAAATATTTGGGTAAAAAAATAAGTCTAAATACATTCAGAATATTGAATTATACAGTGTATATTCTCTGACCAAAACAGAATGAAGTTAGAAATCAATAATAGAGGAAGAAATGGAAAATGATCAAATGCATGGAAATTATAGAACATAATATTAAACAACCAATAGGTCAAAGAAGGAATCAGAAGTGAAATTAAGAAATATCTTGAAGTAAAGGAAAGTGAAAATAGAACATCCCCAAACTCATGGGATGCAGCAATGGCAGTGATGAGAGATAAATTTATAGGTCTAAATGTTTATATTAAAAAAGAAGAAAGACTTCAAATCAAAGACCTAAACACAAAGTTTGAAGCATTAGTAAAGAAGAGCAAATTAAACTCAAAGTGAGCAGAAAGAAGGAAATAACAAAGATTAGAGCAGAGATAAAAGAAATAGAAAAAAAAAACAGTACAGAGAATCAACAAGAGTTGATTCTTTGAAAACATCAATAAAATTGACAAACCTTTAGCTAGATTGACAAAGAAAAAGAGAGAGGATAAAAATAATGAAAATAGAAATGAAAAGGTATTCATTACCTCTGATCTGACTTAAATAAAAGGGACTATAAGAGGATATTATAAATAACTGTATGCCAATAAATTAGGTAACCTAGACAAAATGCATAGATTCTTGGAAACACACACATTGCCTACATTGACACAAAAAGAAATACATCTAGGCAAACCAATTACTAGTAAAAAGATTGAATCAATAATCACAAACCTCCCAACAAAGAAAAACCCAGGACCAGATGGCTTTACAAGGGACTCCTACCAAACATTCCAAGAAGATTTAACTATAATTCTGCTCAAAATCTTCCAAAAAATTGAAGAAGAGGAACACTCTGAAACACATTCTACAAGGCCAATGCCACTGTCATTCCAAAGTTGGATAAAGAAACTACAAGTAAAGAAACCACGGTCCAATATCTCTTATGACTATAGATGCAAAAATCCTAAAAAAATACTAGCAAACCAAATACAACAGCATATATAAACAAATACACAACATGATGAAAGTGGATATATCCCTGATATGCAAGGTTGGTTCAACTTAAGGAAATCTTTTTTTTTTTTTCCTAGAAGAACTTTAATGGCCAAGAAAATATCAAAAAGATTCTGTTGTGCTAATGTTTAAAGATATATAAAGTTTTAAAATGAGATACTATAGTTCTTTTAACAAATTTACAACTTTTAATAAATTATAATCTTCAGTATTTGTGAAGGCTTGAGGAATGGGTATTTCAGTTATTTTTTTTTCTCTTAACTTTATTTGTACATTTAATAATCGAAAATATAAACAATTAAAAACTAAAAAGTAAACATAGATGAATAAATAGGAATAAATAAAAGGAAATCTATTAATGTAATACACCACATTAACAAAATGAAAGAAAAAAATCACATGATCATCACAATTGTTGTAAAAAAGGCATTTGACAAAATACACTATCCTTTCTAGTAAAAAGGCTTAGAACACTAGGAATAGAAGGAATCTTCTATTGATAATGGCATGTGTGAAAAGCCCACTGCTTACATCCTCTTTAATGCTGAAAGAATGAAATCTTTCCATCTAAATTCAGGAATAAGACAATGATGCCCAATGTCATGACTGTTATTCATTATATTAGTGGAAGTATTAGCAATAATAGTTAGGCAAGAAAAGAAATAAATGACATCAAAACTGTAAAAGAAGAAGCAAAAATCCCTATTTGCAGTTGATATAATCCTATTAAAAGAAAAGCCTGAAAAATCCACAAGAATGCTCTCAAGTCTATGAAATGAATTCAGAAAAGTTGTGGGATACAAGATCAACATCCAAAAGATAGTCGAGTTTCTATTCGTAAGCAATGAACAATCAGAAGAAGAAATCAGGAAAAAAAATCCATTCACAAAAGAAATTAAAAGAATCAAATATCTAGGAATAAATCTAACCAAGGATGTAATGGGCCTATAAACAGAAAACTACAAAACATTGCTAAAAGAAACAAACAAACAAAATAAGAATTTAAATAAATGAAAGTTCATGGATTGGGAAACTAAAAATTATTTAGATGTCAATCATACCCAATGCAACTAGTAGATTCAACACACTCTGAATTCAAATTCCAAAAATCATCATTGCAGAAACGGAAAATCTAATCACCAAATTTATATGGAACATAAGGGGCCCAACAGAGGTAAAGTCATATTGAATAAGAAGAAGTTGGGCAACTTATACTTCTCAATCTCAAAACTTACTACACAGCCACAGCTATCAAAAAAGCATGGAACAGGCACAAGGACAGAAATATAGCCCAGTGGAATCAAACTGAAAGCCTAGAAATCAACCTTCACATTTATGGCCAAATGATTTTTGAGAAGGGGGAAAAGACCACTCAATTGGGAAAGAATTTTCCCTTCAAAAATTGGTGCTAAGAAGCCTAGAACTACATTTGCAAAAAATGGAGGACTCTTACCTCACACTATATACAAAAGTCTGCTCAAAATGGATAAAAGACCTAAATGTAAGAGCCAAAAGTATCAAATTCCTGCAAGAAATTGTAGGGAAACATCTTCGGGACCTTGTGTTAGGCATTGGTTTCTTAGAATTTACACTCAAACCACAAGCAACAAAAGGAAAACTAGATAAATGAGATCAACATTAAAATATATTTTTGCCTTGAAGGACTTTATCACAAAAGTATATTGAAAACCTACACAATGTGAGAAAATATTTTGAACACATATCTAATACAGGCTTAATATTCAGACTATATGAAGAAATCCTTCAACTGAACAAATTAGACAAACAACCTAAATAAAAAATAGACAACTGACTTGAATAGATATCTCTCCAAAGATATACAATTGGAAAGAAAATACATGTAAAGATTTTCCTACAGGGAAATGCAAATCAAAACCAAAACGAGGTTCCATTTCACACACTTTAGAATGGCTTCTATTTAAAAACGGAAAATAACAAGTGTTGGAGAGGGTGCAGAAAGATAGGAACACTCATTTATTGCTGGTCACAAAGTAAAATGCTGTAGCTGCTGTGGAATACAGTTTGGCAGTTTCTTGGAAAGCTAAGTATAGAACTATCATATGACCTGGCAATCACATTAATAGATACATATCCAAAAGAATTGAATGCAGGGATTCAAACAGATATATTTGCACACTGATTTTCATAGCAGCACTATTCACAAATTCCAAAAAGTGGAAGCAACTCAAGGGTCCAATAACCGATGAATAGATAAATAAACTTTGGTATATACAAACAATGGGGTCACTATTCAGCCATGAAAATGAATGAATTTCAGATACATGTGGCAACATGGATGAACATTGAAGACATCGTGCTGAGTGGAATAAGGCAGACAGAGAAGGGCAAATAATGTATGATCTCAATCATTTGAAATAATTAGTATAAGCAAACTCATAGGATCAGAATCTAGAACAGATTATCAGGAGATGTTGCAAGGGTAGGGAAAGGGAAGTTAAGACTTAAAATATGCAGGGTTCCTTTTTGGAACAGTGGAAATATTTTGGTAATTGTTGGTGGTAAGGTAGCAAAACTTTGTGAACATAAATAACAACAATGAATTATATAACTTATGTGATTAAAAGGAGAAATGTTAGATTGTATATATGGTAGCAGAATAAAAATTTTTAAAAATCCAGTAGGGGAGATTTCTACAACTCTTTTGAAATTCTGAATAATTTTTAAACTATAAATATTGCATTGTATATAAAGTTATGTTTAATTGTCACTCTGATCAACCAAAGTAAAATGATTGCCATTTTGGTTCATATTTATAATTTAAAACAAATAATGCATTAATAAACAGAAAAGACACAATGCATATACAAGATGAGAGATTAGTCAAAAATGTGTAATAAAAATAAATACTTATAAAAAATATCTTTAATTGAAAACAAAAGAAAGGTATTACAATAAATATAAATTCTAGGTAATATTTATTTCAGAGCAAAAATAAGTCATAATACAGCAATATAAAGGACATTATACATGAAAAGTTAAAATTTTCATATAAATTTAGGATGTGGAAAATACTTTAAAATTTTAATAAGTTATTAAAAAGTGATGAATTAAGTGAAAAGTCACAAACATTTTCCTCCTAAAACAGTAAACTTTATTTTATTCTTTTAAAAATTATATAAGAAAATGAAGAACTATAATTCTACAAAGAATATCTTAATATAAATTAAAAGAATACAAATCACTAGAATGCAAAAGAACATATTTAACAAATATTGCTGAAGTTTATATAAAAAATAATCAAGTAATCGGAAAATGAAGAAAACATACATTCTTAAACAATTATTGAAGAACACAAGAAATTAAAACTGCAGTACCAGATTACATAGAGGAATTTTTTAAAGGTAATTTAAAGAATCTACATGGCTAAAATATTTGAGAAGTCACCAAATTTGGATTCATTATCAATTTTTAGCTTTACTGTACTTACAATTTTTAAATAAGCCTATAATTTAACTGAAGAATATATTTCTTTTTAAAGAACATACCAATCTTATAGGAAAAAGGAAATGATTTTTCAAAAAATCAAAACAAATGAAAGAAGCACAGAAGTTTTATGGCACATTGCAGAATGGTAGGATTTTCAATTCAAATCATTAGCAGGTAGACACAGAAGAGGTATAACTGCAAGCAGATAGTTAACCTCATGAAATTAAAAAAACTTTATGTCTCAAAGCAGAGATAGCTGAGATTCTTGATTTCTTCATGTACAAGAAAACATTTATATCCCAAATTTAAATTTCAGAGGAATTACAAAAGTTGCTAGTGATGAGTTGAAATCAAAAGCTGCAAGAGAGAAAAAGAAATTGAAAAAAATTGTGCATATTTATGTAATATGTACCTACACATATGTAACATTAGGCTAGAAGACCATGAACAAAACTTTCAAAAATGGTTAGAATATTTGGAGACTGCTCAATTTCCTTAATTCATATCAGTGAGGTCATGTACTGTTCATCCTTCAATGCCTGACTTCCTTCACTCAACATAAGGTCTTCAAGATTCATCCATGTTATCCTGTGTGTTAGCACTTTATTCCTTCTTACAGCTAAATAATATTCCATTGTATGTATGTGCCACATTTTGTTTATCCATTCATCTGTTGATGGGCACCTGGGTTGATTTCAATTTTTGGCAATAGTGAGCAATGCCGCTATGAACATTGGTGTGCATATATCTGTTCGTGTCTTTGCTTTCGATTCTTCTGGGTATATACCCAGCAATGGAATTGATAGATCATATGGAAGATCTATTGTTAGTTTTCTGAGGAACTGCCAAACTGTCCTCCACAGTGGCTGGACCATTCCACAATCCCATCAGCAATGGATGAGGGTTCCCATTCCTCCACATCCTCTACAACACGTATAGAATGCTGTTTTTTTAATAGCTGCCATTCTAATGGGTGTAAGATGGTATCTCATTGAATTTTTCATTTGTATTTCCCTAATAGCTAAAGATGTTGAGCATTTTTTCATGTGCTTTTTAGCCATTTGCATTTCTTCCTTGGAAAAGTGTCTTTTCAGGTCACTTGCCCATTTTTAAATGGGTTGTTTGTCTTTTTATTTTTGGGGTGTAGGATTTCTTTATATATGCAGGATATTAGGCCCCTATCAGATATATGGTTGCCAAATATTTTCTCCCATTGGGTAGGCTGCCTTTTTATTTTCTTGAAAATATCCTATGAGGTGCAGAATTTTTAATTTTGAGGAGATCCCATTTATCTATTTTTTCTTTTGCTGCTCATGCCTTGGGTGTGAAGTTCATGAAAACATTTCCTATTACAAGGTCATGTAGATGACTCCCTTCATTATCTTCCAAAGTCTTTATGGTTTTGGCTCTTATATTTAGATCTTTGATCCATCTTGAGTTGATTTTTGTATAAGGGGTGAGATGGTGTTTCTCTCACATTCTTTTGGATATGGGTATCCAGTTCTCCAAGCACCACTTGTTGAAGAGGTCGTTCTCTCCCAACTGAGCGTGCTCGGTGGCCTTGTCAAATATCAGATGACTGTATATGCAAGGATTTATATCAGAAATCTCAATTTAATTTCAATGGTCAGTATGTCTATCCTTGTGCCAGTACCATGCAGTTTTGACCACTGTAGCTTTGTAGTATGTTTAAAGTCAGGTAGTGTGATACCCCCAACTTCGTTTTTCTTTTTCAGTAAGTCTTTGGCAATTCGGGGCTTCTTACATTTCCAAATAAATTTTGTAATTAGTTTTTCCAATTCCTTAAAAAATACAGTGTTGATTTTTTTGGGTTTGCATTAAATCTATAGATTAGTTTGGTAAGATAGACATCTCAAAGATATTTCACCTTCCTGTCCATGAACAGGGAATATTCTTCCATTATTTAAGTCTTCTTTGATTTCCTTTAACAGTGTTTAGATTTCTGTATATAAGTCATTTACATGTTTAGTTAAATTTATTCCTAGATATTTGATTCTTTTAGTTACTATTGTAAATGGTATTTTTTTCTTGATTTCCTCCTTAGATTGCTCATTATTGGTGTATAAAAATGCTACTGATTTTTAAGCATTGATCTTATAGACTGCAAAATTACTGAACTCCTTTATAAGTTCTAGAAGCTTTGTTGTAGATTTCTCAGGGCTTTCTAATTATAGGGTCATGTCATCTGCAAATAATGAAACTTTTACTTCTTCTTTTCCATTTTGGATGTGTTTTATATCTTTTTCTTGCCTCAGTACTCAAGCAAGTATTTCTAAGACAATGTTAAATAGAAGTGGTAATAGTGGGCATCCTTGTCTTGTTCCCGATCTCAGAGGGAAGGCATTTAGGATTTCACCATTGAAGATTAGGTTAGCTTTGTGTTTTTCATATATACCCTTAATCATGTTCAGAAAGTTTCCTTCTATTCCTATCTTTTGCAGTATTTTTATCAGGAAAGGGTGCTGTGTTTTATCGAATGCTTTTTCTGCATCTATAGACATGATCATGTGATTTTTTTTTCAATCTGTTTTTGTAGTATATTACATTGATTGATTTTCTTATGTTGAACCATCCTTGCATACCTGGGATGAAACCCACTTGGTCATGTTGTACAATTCTTTTGATATGTTGTTGAATGCGATTAACAAGTATACTGTTAAGGATTTTAGCATCTAGGCTCATTAGAGAAATTGATCTGTAATTTTCCTTTCTTGTGGTATCTTTTTTGGCTTTGGTATTAGAGTAATGTTGGCATCATAGAATGAGTGAGGCAATGTTTCTTTCTAATTCTATTTTTTGGAAGAGCTTAAGAAGGATTGGTGTTAGCTCTTTCCAGAATGTTTGATAGAATTCAGCTGTGAAGCCATCTGGTCCTTGGCTCTTGTTAGTTTGAAGGTATCTGATCACTGAGTCTATCTCTTTACTTGTATTTGGACTGTTGAGTTTGTCAATTTCTTCTTTTATAAATGTAGGCTGCTTGTGAGTTTCTAGGAATCTGTCCATTTCCTCTATCTTATCGTTCTTGTCGGCATACACTTTATCAAAGTATCCTCTTATGATATTCCTTATTTTGTGGGTCAGTAGTAATATCCCCTTTCCTTCCTTATTTTGTGCATTTGAATCTGCTATCTCTTTTTCTTTGTAAGTCTGGCCAAAGGTTTGTCAATTTTATTGATCTTCTCAAAGAACCAGCTTTTAGTTTGGTTTATTTTTTCTAAGCTTTCTTATTTTCTATATCATTTAGTTCTTCTCTATTCTTTGTTATTTCCTCCTTTCTACTTACTTTGGGGTATGTTTGCTATTGTTTTTCCAGTTCCTCCAGGTGTGCAGTTAGGTCTTCAATTTTAGATCTTTCTTCTTTTATAATGTATTCATTTATGGCTATGAATTTACTTCTCAGTACAGCTTTGGCTGCATATCATTAGTTTTGAGATGTTTTTATGTCATTTTCTTTCATTTCAAGGTAGGTACTGATTTCTTTTGAGATTTCCTCCTTGAACACTGTTTCTCTAAGTTTGTGTTGTTTAACTTCCATATCTTTCTGCCTAATCTGATTCTCTGGCCATTAGTGATTTCCAATTTCATTTCATTGTTGCCAGAGAAATTTCTTTGTATAATCTCAATCTTTCTGAATTCATTGAGATTTGTTCTGTGGCCTAGCATGTGGTCTATCTTGGAGTATGATCCATGTGCACTCTAGAAGAATGTGTATCCCACTGTACGTGTGTGTAGCATTCTGTATATGTCTACTGGGTCCAGGTCCTCTAATGTATTATTCAGAGTCTTCTTTCTTTATTGATTCTCTGTCTAGATGTTCTGTCTAATGGTGATAATGGTGTATTCCCCCACTATAATTGTAGAGGCATTTATTTCTCCACTTACTTTTCCAGTGTTTGCCTCATGTATTTTGAAGTGCCCAGTTTAGGTGCATAAATATTTATGATTTTTCTTTCTTCTTGAAACATTACTCTTTTTACTAATATACAGTGTTTTTCTTTGTGTCTTACAATAGTTTTACACTTAAAGTCTATTTTGTCTGATATTAGAATAGCTACTACTGCCCTTTTTTGGTTATTGTTTGCTTGTAAAATTGTTTTCCAGCCATTCACTTTCAGCCTCCTTGAATTCCTGGATCTAAGGTGAATTTCTTGTACACAGCCTATAGAAGGATCATATTTTCTTATCCATTCTGCCAATCTGTGTCTCTGGACTTGTGAGTTTAAACCATTAACATTCAGTCTTATTACTCTCAATGAATTTCTTACATCAACCATATTTTTTGGGGGTTTATGTATGTCATATGTTGTTTTTATTTCTCATTTTGTCTTTTTAGTTGTTCTTACACTCTTCTCCAACTCTCTCTCTCCTTTCTATTCCTTTCAACCTGTAGAACTTCTTTTAGTATTTCTTGAAGTGCAGGTTTTTTATTGGCATACTCTCTTAATTTCTTTTTATCTCTAAATATTTTGAACTCTCCATCATTTTTGGATGACAGCTTTACTTGATAGAGATTTTGTGGATAGAAGTTTATTTATTTTAGTACTTTGACTATGTCATACCACGGTCTTCTTGCCTCCATGGTTTCAGATGAAAATTCAGCACTTAATCTTACTGTGCTTCCCTTTTATGTGATGGTTCTCTTATCTCTTGCTGCCTTGAGCATTTTCTCTTTGTCTTGAGCATTGGACATTTTGATAATTATATATCTTGGAGTAGCCCTCTTGGGATTTATGCTGTTTGGGGTGCACTGTGCTTCCTGGACATGTACATCCATCTCCCAAATAGGGTTGGGAAGTTTTCTGCCATTATTTCCTTCAACATTCCTACTGTTCCCTTTCTCTTCTCTTTTCTTTCTGGGATGACAATAATGCATATGTTTGTTCATTTTTGTGTTGTTGATTAAATCCATAATCCCTGCTGGATTTTTTCTTTCTTTTTGTCTATCTGTTCTACTATTTGTTTGTTTTCAGATGTACTGTCTTCCACATCACTAATTCTTTCTTCTGCCTGTTCAAATCTGCTGTTATGTGAATTAAGTATCTTTCTATTTCTTATATTGTGCCATTCATCACTATCATACCTGTTATAATTTTATGTATGTTTACAATTTCTTCAGTATGTTATCCCAGGGCCTTCTTAATATCCTTGCTCTCTTCCTTCACTTCATTAAATTGGTCCATCATATTTCTTTGGACAAGGTTGATTAGTTATTCAATGTTCTGCATTTCTTCCTGGTTTTTAGTTTGCTCATTGGGCTGGTCCATGCCTTCCTGTTTCTCAGAATGATGAGGAGAGAGAGAAATAGTAAAGAAAAAGCTAAAGGAAAAGTTAATAATAACAAAAAAGAAAGAAAACAAAATAGACAAGATAGAAATCGACATCTGTGAAGTTGAGGACTAAAGAAAACAGGTGGAATGTAAGAACCACAACAGAAAGCAGAATATAAAAAGATGAAGGAAGGAAAAGAGATAGTGGTGGTAGGCAAAATCAATATACACAGAAAATGGGAAATCAAGGAAGAAGAAACACAGCAAAGAAGAAATAAGCTAGCAGCACATTTTTATCTTGAGCAATCCACCTCCCTGTTCAGCTCCTTCCAGATTGATGTCCCTAAGTCTCTTGCTCCATGGGCTCCCAGAACGGCCCACTTGGGCAAGATCCTGTCCCCATTCAGCCTTCCTCTGTGAGAGAGATGGTGAGTGCCCACCTAAACTGATGCCATCTTCCCAAGCAAACTATAACAGTCCAAATGCCTCCACAAACTATAAGTTATCTTAACAATGCATGTCTACTTTCAGGTTTAAGGTACTGGATCTGATATTCTTCTCTTTCTTCAATTCAGCATTTGTGGAGTCCTCTAACATTATCCAGGAAATCAGGGGAGGATCCCTTTTATTGCTTTTAAAGAAAGATGAGAGAAGAAAGTAAAAATCAATGCCAAGTTGAGTATCATTTTATAATTAATTTAATTGGCAAAACCTTGTTTCCTCTCTATATAATGTGGTGAAATATCTTATGAATCTTACATTAATTAATAATAATAAAATCAATTTTTATGCACCGTTATAAGCAACTTGTGCAAGAAAATCTGTTTCCACTCCAGAATTACAAGAGATAATTTGATTGTGTAGATGAAGATGTTAAGAATGTTATATTATATATTTGATGAATTTTTGAATCACAACTCTTCTCTTCATCAAAAATTCAGTGACACAGAGAAAAGTTTATTTGGAGATCTAAGAGCCACAAGAATTTATTTTATTATAGGTGTCCTTAGGTCTTAAACCAAAGTAGAGACCTACTGAGAAAATGGAGATTTTCTATGTAAATCCCATATCAGTAAGCTGTTCTCCTTGCAAAATCACCATGAATGAGTTTTACTTCACAAAACTGAAATCAATTTTTTTGTAGTTATTAATTTTACTTTCAAATAATGTAAGTAATAGGTAAGAAAAGATAATTCTCAAAACGAATTTTATGACTAATCTTTTTTTTTTTTTTTGCTGAATCTTTATTGGTACTATTTTAGTATGGCATCTTTAATAGTAGAATAATTTTGGCAGAAAAGCAAGAATAAGAGAGAGAAAGAAAACAGGACTTCTTTGTCCTACATTTCAACAAAATTACAACATTATTCCTGACAATTATTCGATATAATTATTTTTAAATATTATTAATCCAACTCATTTCTGTCTCACTCTCCTAGAACTTGAGCTGCAGCAGAAACAGATTGCATACAGTAAGAGCAGTGTAAGGAACAATCAACAAAACAACCTGGGACAAAGGATTCCTGGATTTAAGACATACAGAAGAACATACTGAAAGAGGTAAAAGTCCAATCCATAGAGCTAGAGAATGCATTCCAATTCCCATTTACAGGTGATTTCTAATGCTAGGACACAAACCCTGTACAAGCCACAAAAAAGAAGAAGAACCCACACTTTAGCCCCAGACTGATCTGCTTGATGAGAAAGAAAAACTCTAAGGAAATGCAACAGCCAACACACAATTTTCAAAGATAGTAAAAGATGTTTTTTGCATTTGTTTTTCATAGCTCCTGAAACTGAAGGTTATATTTGTAATATCATAAGCTTAAAACAAACTTGAAAAACAGCTCAGGGATTAAATCTCTGAAAAGTTTAAAATAAAAAAGATAAAAATATTAAAATATACAGTGTGCAATAAAGGTTTATATGGCAAAGACACAACAAATTTTCACCCATCCAAAGGAAGATAAAAGTTCAGAAATCATGAAATAAGAAGAACACATACTGGATATACACAATAAAGAATTAGCAAATTAGAGACAAGAAATGTGAAATGTTTCAGGCTGAAAACCATGAAGAAGAAAAATGAGAAAACTGTACATAGACTAAAAGTCCTGTGAGATGCCTTAAAATTTACCAATATAGTCATATTAGGAGTCCGAAATGAAGAAACAGAAGAAGAGATGGGAGGAATATTCAAAGAAATAAGGGCAGAAACTTCTCCATTTTAATGAAAGACATGAATACATTTTTGCAAAGCCCAATGAACACCAAACAAGATAAACCTGAAAAGAAATATACACAAACAGAAGGTAGTCAAACTGGAGAATGTGAGGGCAAGGAAGAATTCTTTAACCTGCAATAGAAAAGCAGTACATTATGCAAAATGCTGTCCTTATAAATAAAATTAAGTGCCAATTTCTCATCAAAACTATGGAGGTAATAAGGCAGTGAGATAAAATATTTAGTCTTGAAAGAAAACAGTTTCAATCCAGAATTTTATACCTGGCAAGACTCTCTTAAAAATGAGGGAGAGATTAAGACTTTGCCAGATAATCAAAGGCTAAAGGAAATCATCATCACTAACCTGCCCTACAAGCAATGTTAAAAGGAATTCTTCAGATAAAAAGGAAATGAAAGGTCACTAGACAGGGATTGAAGTAATAAAAAGGAATAAAGATTTCTGCTATAGAAAACCATATGGATAATTATAAATCCCAATATTATTTTATTGTATTTTTTGTATGTAACACCGCTTTTTATTTGTACAGAGTCTAAAAAGCAAATGCTTAAAAAGTAATGAGATGTGAGCAGAGGGAGCTCAGTTTTTGAGCAATTGCTTCTCAGGTATGAGGCCCTGGGATCAATCCCCAGTACCTCCTAAAAACAAAACAAAATAAAACAACTAAAAAAAAAGTAATGAGAAGTTGATAGTTTAAGGCGTATAATGTATAAGGATATAACTTGAAACAAGTAGAACAAAAAAGAGAGGATGGAGGAGTAAAGGAGCAATATTTATGTATGTTATTAAACTTAAGGTGGTAACAAATCAAAGAAGCTTGTTATAGATGTAGGCATTTGTATTTAAGCCTCATGGTAACCACAAAGAAAATATCTGAATAAGACATACAGCAGAAAATGAAATGGAACTCAGTATGGTATACTACAAAAAATAAATATGAGAGCAGGCATTAATGGAAGAATTGAGGGAAAAAAACTACAATATTTACAAAGTCAAAAAAGCAAAAGTGGCATTTTAAATGTCTGTTCAGTGGCTAGTTTAAATATATATGGACTAAACACTCAAGCTAAAAAGAAGAGACTGGTACAAGGTTTTATAAAACAAGACCTGCCTATATGTTGTTTAAAAGGAACTCCTTACATGCAAAGGCACAATTAGGTAGACAGGGAAATACTAGAAAAATATTCCATCTAAATAGTAACCCAAAGAGAACTGAGGAAGCTATACTAACATCAGATAAAACAGATTCAAGTCCAAAACTGTTAAAAGGGACAAGAGTACACTAGATATTGATTAAGGTGTCAATTCAATAAGAAGGTATAACAATTTAGAACTAAGAGACATATGTAGACTACCTCATCCAACAAAAGAAGAATGCACATTCTTCTCTCTTGCTGAGTGGTTGAGCACCTGCTTTCCAGGTAAAAGCATAATTGCTGAGGTAAAAGCAGATTGAAAGAAATAAAATATGAAATGATATGAATATGATGAAATCTATTATTCATTATATGTGATTATAACTCACAAGAAAAATATCAGTCCTGAAACAATTTTTGCCATCATTTCAATGATATTCCTGAGTCCAGAATGGTGAAAGGTAAATAAAATAGAATTTGGAATCTGAACATATGTGTTCATTGACGAACTCTATGACTAAAAGCTGTGTGATGTTAGGCTTTCTCTCCAAATTAGACACCTCTTCATAATAGCAATACATGAGCAACCAGGCAAAATAATGAAGGCCAGGCAGACTATTTAAATATATAATTAGTTACTAAATAAAAGATTTCCTTTGTACATTTCAATTGTGGTTAAAAATGGGGACTCACATAATTGAACTTTTTTCATCCTATTTATTTATTTTTAAATACAGATATTAGCTCACAAAATTAATAGTATAACCTAATCATTATAAATATATGTGATTAAGGCTTCAGCCAGGTATTCCATCCTATAGCTACACATAAATAATGTGATTAATTATATGAATGCAAATATTTGGGTGTTTTAAATCCAATAATTCATATAATGATTAAAATGACTAGCAGATGGTTATCATTTACTAACTTTTCATGCCCCAAAATAGTACACCTTTTGGGTGTACTATTGCCTAAAAAAAAGTTATTTTATGTTTTACTAAATCAATATTAGCACATATGGAAAGGACTCAAAAGTAATAAAGAAAAAGTGATTGTGATTCTCAATGAATTTAATAATAATGGATCAACTTTAGAAATTAATTTAAAGTAGCTTCCATTAATATGATTTTGCTAGAGAGCAGAAAAGTCCTGTTATCCTGGATTCATCATTAAAACTTAATAAAGTTTGCAAAGGAGAAGAAAAATAATAAAACTATAGCTTATTGAGAACTTGCTCAAAAAATGGAGTTTTTTACAGATTGATTTATTTCATCTTCATAGCAGCTCTCACAGCCAATACATGCCAGAACTAAGATTCAATTCCAAGTCTCCCTCCATGTGCTTGACTCTTCGAAGTCACATATTATTTCCTGTTACATCATGGCTTTATTTTTGCAACCATTCTTTTTCTCCATAATGAAAGAAAACAAAACATGATTCTTGAGGCATATGGATATTTTTAAAGCCATTAAGAAAAGAGAAAGAAACTATGAACAAAAAAGACTACAGTTAAGAGACTATGGGTCACTAGCAATCTGAAATGTATTCTAGAATACAAAGCTAGCAAAATAAGCTTAAAGGAATTATTTTTTATATTTCTTATTACAGTAAAATGAAAGCTACCAGCTAATGAAGTTTTCTTGACCTCTATTGATAAATTTCCTTAACTTAAGTTTATACCCTACTTTTCCTGAGCTCTTACTTTGAACTGGAATGCTTTCCTCCATAGGTCAATGAAAGCACCCACCCAATTTCAAGAGCTCTTATTTACCACTGTTAACGTAAAGATTACATTTTATTTTTTCTTTGTTGTTTTCCAAAAAGGATGGGTCCCAATGCTTATGTAGAACTCTCCATGACTCTGGCTTTATGGATAATTCCTAGGCACCTAAAAATAGACAAGAACTAAAGTGTTAGTACAAAGGATTTCATAGCATATTTGAACTTGATATTTTACATTCTGTCTCCTAAAATATTCTGCAAATTATATGAAATTTCATCTTACCCTTGGAACAGCAAATGAGAATTTATTTTACACTGTCACTATGATTTATTTAAATTGTTTATATACATTTACACAGCTATTATATCCCAGAAGAGATGCCACAAGGGAAATACAGCTCATTTATCTTCTGTTTCTAAACAATCATATAATGATATACTCAATAATAAAAGTAAATGATTCTGGAATAATAGACATTGATATTTATTAAATAAATAGAGTTCTTTTGTCTCTCATTTAAAAGGGAAGCTTAGAAAATATTTACATATATGTTTTAATGCTATATTAGAAATCTTAAGATATGACACATAAATTTATAGGACAAGCTGACATGGGTTAGCACTTAACTTCTCTGAGGCCCAGTTTCCTCATCTTTGCAATATAACCATAGTATATTGCAAAAACTTAGTAAATATGAAAAACTGTTGTAATATTACACCATAATATATCTTTTGTAGGGTTTAGTACATAGGCTTATACTGATCCAATTTCATTATATTTGTAATCTGTTTGAATTATGAAGAGTTGTGTTTGCAGGGAATAAGGTATACCGTTTGAGCTTATTCAAAGGATTATTATACAAAGTGATAATGAAATTACAAAGACATAGGCATGTGGAATTGGAGATATCAAAAGTATAAGGCTCTGGAGGCCTTCATAAGTTATAATTTGTGAATTCACAATACTAACTTATAGTTTACTCAGAAGCATTAGTAACACAAACACACACATACAAACACAAGTAGGACCCAAATAGTGAAATTTAGCTTTTGTAGGCAAGGGAGAACAAATAGAATTTTTACATTTTTCAATTCTCTAGATGTTCTTGTAGGCTGTATTGGGCCGAAATACAACAATAAAAATGCCATGGAATATAAACAATCTCAGGATAAAATGTGGTGTTGTGATGGGGATTTGACATATTTTAGAGAGGGTGTAATGGGCCTCCATGAAGTGGCATTGGAACAAAAATCTGACAGTAGTGATGCAAAATGAAACTAAGAATTCTTTTTGGTAAGTCACCTTAAAAGATGAGCAGACATTAAAATTACCAGATTTGAATAAACCCTCTATTTGAAAGAGGGAAAAAAAAGAAACAAATACTAAAAGTAAAATTGAATGAAACTGAAACAAGACAGGCAGAAGAAAAATAAATAGAGCAGAAACACTATAAGGAAAGTTGCAAACAAGCAAGGAAGTTCTGCAGGATATAGGTTTTAGAAAGTTTATATGGCAGGAAAATAATTACCATAATATATTATAGCAAATGAACATAAAAATAAAAAGTGATTGTTAAAGCTTCAAGAAATTAACATTAATCTAAATTGATATTGATAGATATCAGGATGATATGAAAGCATGATTCAAAGAACTCAGAAAGTAATAAAAATAAAACAAATAACAGAAATAAGGAATATTTTTGAAATGCAAGAATGATTAGTCAGCATAGAAAGCACAGTTAGAAAAAAATGGAAAGGATAATTATGAAGAAAAACCATTTTGAAATAATGAAGATAATTAAATTTGAGGGACACTGAAACACTTAAAATGTGCTAAATTATAATTTTCAAATTTCAAACATCTTGAATCATACAAATTTAAAATGAATACATGCAAAAATACATACACTATTTCATTAATAGGAGAATTAGTAGGATGTGATAAGATTATTTCAAAGAGCATTTATGTATGAGGGATTTATAGAATTTATTAGAATATGTAGAACAGAATTAGGGTTTATTTCCTTTTTTATTTTTTAAAAGATAATTAATATGCATATATACAAATCCAAATATCATAATATAAAGCCTAATGAATTTTCATAACCTGAAAATAACCATGTAAATAAGACTAAGACTAGAAAGTGGAATGGTGTCACACTACAGAAGATTCAATTCTGCTGTCTTCTAGACACTATCTTCTTGTAAAACTTACTCCTATTCTGAAGCTAAGATTAGTTTATGCAATAAGTATTTTTAAAATTAGGATTTTAAAAATATAAATGCCATAGATACATCATTTACATGTGCCAGTTATTTGAGTTTTGAAAAGGTATGTACTTGTGAGACCACAATCAAGTTATAGAACATTTCCATCACCCTAAAATCTGCCCTGAAACATTCTGCGCTGTCACCTCCGTTTATCTCCAGTTCTGGCCACCACAGATGTTTTCTTCATTCTTATAATTTTGCTCTGCCCAAAACATGATCCAAGTGGAATTACATTGCATTTAACATTTTGAGTTTGGCTTTTTCCATAGCATAACATTTTTGAGATCCATTGGTGTACTTGAATTTATCAGTAGTATAATCCTATTTGCTGATGAGTTCTATTCCTTTGTATGCCTGTATCTCAGCTTGTCTATTCACTAGTTGATGGAAATGTGGCTGTTTCCAATCATATAATGTTAAAGTTGGCTTACAGGTCTCTATGTGGACATGTTTTCATTTTAAATTATCAAAAACTTAATCAAATATCTAGGATTAACAAAAGGAGTAAAGGGCATAAACAGAAAACTACAGAACATAGCTTGAACTAATTAAATAAGACCTAAATAAATGGAAGGACATTCCATGTTCATGGATTGCAAGACTAAATGTTTTTAAGATGTTAATTCTATCCAAAGTGGTTTAAAGATTCAATATACTCTCAATCAAAATTTAAGCAGGTTTCTCATAGAAATTGAAAAACCAAAGATCAAACTTATATGGAAGTTACATAAGGTGATCTAAATAGCCAAACCATCCTGAAAAGGAAAAAGGATGTTGTAGGACTAACACTTCCGAATTTTAGAATTTATTACAAAGCTATAAAAATCAAAACATCATGATATGGTGCAAGGGTAGACATATAAATCAATGGAATTGAATGGGGAGTTCAGAAATAAACCTCATGTGTATGAGGCCAATTGATTTTTGTAAAGAATGCTGAACCGACTCAACGGGTAAAGAATAGTTCATTTAACAAACGGTTTTGATGAACCTGGGTAACTACATGCAAAAGTATGAATGTGGACTTCTACATCCCTCACCCTATAGAACAATTAATTAAAAAGTTTTAAGCATCATATATAAGAAACAAAATTATATAACTCTGTTGGTATTGCATTATTTATCCCTAAAAATGTTCTTAATTTAAAAGCATTTTTGTGACTGTAAACCCATTTGAAATAAGACATATTGTAGAAGCTTGCTTTAGTTAACGTGTGGTCATCTGAGTCAGTTTGGGTTTTAGTCTGATTTCTGGAGTCCATTATAATCAAAATGAAACTGACACATAGAAAGTGACAGAGGAAGTTGTAAGTCAATGGAACCCAGAGAATAAAAGAGATGACATAGCCATGGGCATTGCCATGGGACAATAAAAGCCAAGGATTGAGGATCACAGGCAGCCAGCCCAATAAAGTCACAATATTCAGGAAGAAAGAATCACCTTGCTGATGACACAATTGTGGAAATCTCCCAGTCTCAAAACTCTGAGCAATAAATTTCTATTGTTCACTCCAACTCTTTTTTGTATTATGACTATAACTGTGACAGTTTGAAGTTTTTGCGAATCCCAAAAATAATCATGTTCTTGGAGTTAAACCATTCTTGTGGGTGTGAAACCCTTTGATTGGACTGGATTCAGTTGGGGGTCTTTGATTTAGTACTTCAATGAGGTGTAACCCAGGGTGGGTCCTGGCTCTCTTGCTGGGGTCTTTTATAAATGGGAGAAACATTCAGAGAGACACAGTGAAGGAGAGATGCCATTTTTACCCTTTCATGTGAGAGAGGACTCCAGTATCACCTACATCCACAGAAAGAAAGAGAAACCCTTAGAGGCTGAGAGAAAAGCTGGAGGCAGGAATCACTGGAACAGCCCTAAGCTGAAGAGATGATGCTATGGGAAAGATGAGCCATATGCCTCCTCACCGACAGTTGAATTTGGGAAGAAAGCTGAGCTTGGAGAGGCAAGCACAAACTGGCTGCCATGTTGCCTTGCCATGTGGCAGGAGTTTAGGATCAGTACAGCAGCCAATCTTTGGTGAAACAGCTTCTCTAATGATACCTTGACTTGAACATTTTCACAACCTTAGAACTGAAGAATTTTACCCTAATAAATTCTCTTTAGAAAAGTCAACCCATTTCTGGTATGTTTGCATTGGCAGCCTTTAGCAAACTAAAACAGTAATTAACACCACTGATTTGTATATATGAATGTGGCTAAAATGGAAAATTCATGTTGTATATATGTGTTTAATTTCCTTGGTTACTCTAGAATATATCATGAAATGGTCAGCTTAAACAATGGAAATTTATCAGCTCATATATTTCAAACTGGGAAAAAGTTCAAATTGAGGCATGAATGAGGTGATGTTTTATCCCTTAAGACTGTGGCATCCTGGGGCTGGCTGGTGGTGAGCATTGGTCCTTGTGTCCTCTGTCACATGACAATGCATATGTTGGTCTCTCCTATCCTCTTTATTCTCATCTGGGTTCCTTTGACTTCGGTTTCTTGCTTGCAGTGGCTTCCTCTTTGTCTGTAAGAATTTCATTCCACTTATAAAGGACCCCAGTAACAGGATTAAAACCTATCCTGATTGATTTGGGACACAATGTGGGAAAGTGTGGGAGAGGGAGGGATGTGGGCATGGCCATCCCTTACATTTTTTATTTAACAGTTATGTAATCTAAACCTTCTTTAAAAATAAAAAATAAAAAAATTAATAAAAAAAAATCTCCTACTTACAATGGATTTACATCCAAAGGAATAGATAAAGTTTAAGAACATTTCTTTTCTAGGGTACATACAGCTCCAATCCACCACAAACCACTCTTTGGACCCCAAAAAGACATGCACTTTCTGCATGCAAAAAACATTCATCACAATATTCCAAAAGACTTTAGTCATTTCAGAGACAATGCTAAATACAAACTCACATCAAAATAGTCTATGTACGTGATCTGTCCTGAGGCATAATTCCTCTTGTGTACATGTGAAACCTAGGAAATAAGTTATGATCTTCCTATTTACAATGGAGACACAGACATAGAAAAACATTTCCTTTCCAATAGTGAGAAATTGGAATGAAAATAGGGATTACAGTACCCAAACAATTCTGAAACCCAGTAGAGCTAACTCCTTTACATTTCAAGGTCAGAAAGTCATCTATTGATTGATGTGTTCTCCTCAGAGCCTGATGGATCAGCAACCCCACCTCTTCCAGGCACTTGCACAGCAGCACTGTTGATGCTGGCACAAAAAGAGCAGCTACCTCCAGCATATGTTCTACTGTTCTGTTAATCACTACTCCCAAAGGACTACTGGAATGGGGTAATTTCCAGAAAAGAGCACAAAATAGATATTTGTGTGAAGAGAAAGTTCTATGAACAAGTTGAAATGTAAGTCTAACTTCACTTATATTTAAGTTATCTGAAATGTTTTAAATTAAATAATTTTCACATAGATAATTCTTTTTATTTAGTAAAATCTTGAGACTGAACTGTGATTTCTCCTCCAATTTAATTATTATGACTATTAAAGAAAAGTGTTTCATGGATATTACCAAATCTTAAGACTAGTACTCAGGAATGCACTTTCCATTATAACATTTCTGGAAGTAAAAATCACAATATAAAATCATCTTTGTGGATTTTAATATGATGAAAACAGGTGGTAGAAAATTTAACATTAAATTAACTGGAAAATAAACAAAGCAAATTAGCAGGACTTTTTCTTTTGTTTTATGTGTTTTCCATGACTTATTTAGCCAAAGGTGAATGAACATTTGTTTCTATATGTATTCAGTCCAACTTCATTATCATTTCCTGCCTAGGATATCATTATGCCCCTTCAAGAAAAAAAATATGATAATATAATTGGGCAGACACTATTTTATGAGATATTACCAGGAACAGCAATAAATATGTATTGTAATGTGTGGATTGCAATCAGTATGGAGCCATGTAATAGTCCATTGAATAATGTGACAGAAATCACAATGTTTGTACTGATGGGCTTCACAGATAACAAAAAGCTGAAAATCTCTGTTTTCATTATTTCTAGCAATCTATCTTTTCACCGTGGTAGGCAATTTGGCGCTGGTGCTATTGTTCATTGAAGACTGCTTGCTCCACAACTGCATGGTCGATTTTCTGGGTGTGTTGTCATTCTTCGTGATGCTATTCTTCAGTTATCACCCTGAAAATGTTTCTCAATTTTGTGGAAGAGAACAAAGTTCTTTCATATATTTGATGTTCAAAAATATATATCTTTTTGTAAAAATATATTACTTTTGGGATGAGTTATATTAGTCAACCAAAGAGGTGCTGATGCCAAATACCAGAAATCTGTTGGCTTTTATAAAGTGTATTTATTTGGGTTAGAAGCTTACAGTTACCAGGCCATAAAGTATAAGTCACGTTCCTCACCAGAGTCTATTGCCACGTGTTGGGGCAAGATGGCTGCTGACATTTGTCAATAGTTCAGTTTTCCTGGGTTCTTTTCTTCCCGGGGTTCTGTTTCTCTCCTGGCTCAGCTGCTGTGTTCGCTCCACAAGGCCAGCTGAAAACTATCAGGCAAATAGCTCTGTCTCTCTCCCCAGGACATCTGCCATGTCTAAGGAGCTGTCTCTATTCCTGTGTTCTCCTATGTGTTCACTTCCCGGGCTCCAGGTCAAAACTCCAGCATCAAAACTCTGACTCTCTTCTCTGCCATGTAGTTTTCTCTGTGAGTCCCAGTCCCCTACTGATGTGGCCCAATCAAAACCCTAATCATAATTTAATCATGCCAAGGTACAGACCAGTTTACAAACATAATCCAATATCTATTTCTGGAATTGATAAATAATGCCAAACTGCCACACTACTCAATGTTTTCTGTTAGTTGCAATGGCTTATGATCACTATATAACAATCTACAACCTTCTTCTGTATTCAGTTAACATATCACCCCAAATCTATGTGCCACTCACCATTGCTTCCTATGATGGTGGCACTTTGCAAGCTACTTAACATACAATTACCACTTTTAGCCTATCTTTCTGTGTATCCAGTGAAATTAGAAATGTCTTTTTGAACTGCATGCATTCCTCACTATTTCTTATTCTGACACTCACATCAAACAACTTCTACTCTTCTATTTTGTGGGCTCTGTTGAGATAACTACTATACTGATAGTCCTGACCACCTATGCTTTCATTCTTTTGACCATTCTGAAGATGTGTTCTGCTGAAGGGAGGCAGAAAGTTTTTTCTACTTGTGTCTTTCACCTAACTGGAGTACAAATTTATCATGGGACATCCCCTTCAAGTATGTAAAGCCAAATTCCAGCTATTCTTTGGACTATGTTATGATACTATATATATTTTACACTATTGTCTTTTCTGAATCTCATCATCTACACTTCAAGGGAAAAAATGTTAAGAGGTAATGAAAAAAAAGTTTGAGAAAAATTGGTTCATAATTAAAGTACAATTTTTTAGCACAGAGCAAAGCTCAGAATAAAGCTGAGGATCAGTAAATATATCTCTTGTCACAAACTAGGAAATAAATGTCTTGTTTTTAGTTAATGGTGGTTACATATTTTAGAATATTTCCAAAGACAGCATTATTCAACCCTCCAATGCAGCATTTTACACATGTAGATGAATTTGCTCAGCTATATACCTATAACTATGTTCAAACTGATCCATATAAAATATTCATTGAAAAGCTGAAATTGATATTGTTAGTCTTGAGGTAATTTGATTTTCACTAACTATAATTAGAGGCCATGTCCTCAGGATTCAATGGCTTGATATAATCTCACATTGATATTGATAAGTCTTCAGCTTTCATTATAAATTGAATTCTTCTTCCTGAATCCTTGTGCAGGAACTCTCAAATGCCCTCATAATCTCATATCCATCTTCTGGAGATGCCTTTTGCAATGTTAGAATTAACACCAGAGATTTTTATTCCGTTATTTTCTTCCCACTGTCCAGGTACATAAACCGATTAGATCCATTCTGAATATCCCCAAAATATATTGACATGATATGTTATTATTTTTTGAGTGTCTAAGAATCTGGCTAAACAATATGAGAGCAGATGTATTTAAGCCTTATGTATTCTGCTTTGTTTATTTTTCTTCTAAGATTGTTGACTTGAAGAGACTTTAAGGTTGGATGTTTATTTACTTAAATTAAATTTACTGTTTTCCCAGAAAGGATTCTTGTCCTATGTCTCCACCAGATCAATCACATCAGAACAAAATGATCAATGAATTAATTCCCAATGGTGAAGCTGAGATACAATACAATAATTTTCAGAAAGTCCATATATATTTAATTATACAAAGATAATTTATGCATCTTTATTGGAAAACACACATGCTTAACAGTGAGTGTGGTTTAAATATACACTCAAAATTCTTTTGAAAATAACACAAGCAAGTAAATTTTCAGAGACACAGCACTTTACTGTATTTAGATGACAGGTTGTCTAATAAAGAAATTAAGCTAACTTAAGCCACATCTTAAAATTTATTATCCCAGTTATCATCTTTTCAAGTGATTTTTCTAAATAAAGGAGAAAAAGTACTTCAAAAATATTTCTAAATACATATCTCTTACAATAACTAAAGATTTACAACATTTGAGGATCATATTTAAGGCTTTTACTGTTCTCTTAAGATTTCAAATTATTAAGATAAAGATTCAATCAAGTTGATCACCTGGTTTATCAGTTTCTTACAAATTAACAAATATAATCTTTCTGTGAGAAAGAAAGAGATGAATATTATAAGCAAGGATACACTCACTTATGCCTAAAAATATCTAACCAATAATTCATCCAACAAAGTAGACTAAACTAGATGTCAGGTTAATATGCTTGAATTCCCTTTTTCGTTAAAAGTAGAAACCAAAAGATGAGACTAGCAGTCTCCCATGATTTTCTCTCTTAAAGGTCAGTATGATATAATAGTATATTTTCCCCTCAAATTAATAATTTTTCGCTGTTCAAATATCAGCTCAATTATCTTTCCCTCAAGTATGAATTCACTTCATTCTCTGCCCTGATGGAATCTGTGATGGTTAGGTTTATATGTCACTTTGGCCATGTAATGGTGCCCAGTTGTTTGTTCAAGCAAGCACTGGCCTATTGTTACTGTGTTTCATGGATTTAAATTATCAGAAATTTGTTTGCATCTATGTCTGACTACATATATAATGAAAGACATTTTCAGCAATGAGAGAAATCTCATTCAAGCAGTTAAAGGCTTTAAAGGGTGAAGTGATGGTTTCAACAGTCATAAGAGAATTTTCATCTCTATTTCAGCCAGCCAGCTTCTCTTGGGGAAGTCATCAAAAACTTTCATTGGAGTTCTTGGCTTTCAGGCTGTCTACAGAATTTTGACTTGTGCATCCCCACAGTCACATGAGACAATTTAATAAAATCTCATACTATTTACAGATATCTCCTGTCAGTTCTGCTTCCATAGAGAATCTGGACTAATATAACTTGGTACAAAGAGTGGGGTGATTCTTGAAAAACAGAATCTTAAAAAGGGGGTTTCTGAATCTGTTCTGTAGTTCTTTCAATTGGCTCTCTACTTGGATTAGATTCAAAGATACTAATGACTCTATTTCCAATGATAAAAATGGCACTGATATAGCTTTAAAAAACGGCACTGATAGCCCATTGCATGTTTTGGAAATAGAAATACACAAAACATCACCACTGAATATGGCTACTCAAATGTTTATAGGAGGCAACTTTCTGGGTAAAAGTGGTTTTCACAACACAACAGAGTTTTGTGGAGTTAAAAGGTAGAGATTGATGATGGGTGGTTGTTCTAAATATGTGGGATACAGCTATAAAAGAAAAGAATGAGATTAATGCTTCAAATGTTCAACTAAACCACTAAATGAAGGGTGTGAAAGTTTCTATGTGTGCCCTGAAAGAAAATCCTATTTTGTTTAGTCATAGCCTTGGGATGCTGAAAACCAGACCCAGAGTCTCATGGTGTGAGTGGCAGAATTTCAAAAGAAACTAAATTCCCAACCTTGCAGGGTGTCTGTTGTTAAAGTAATAGAATTTATTGGAAAGGAATGTGATACTGATAATTGGAATGGGGTCACATGCATTGATAATGATGGAAATGGGGATATTGAAAACCTAAATTTTCAATGAATCTTTGCTACATAAACTTATAATTGTCTTCCCTGAGGAAAAAGCCACCTGATCTTCATTCTAACTCTAGTCTGCCCTAAGGAAATTGCCATCAAATGTCCATCTGAAGAGATTAACCCTAATGTGCCTGACAAGCTTGTAATCACCTCCCCTGAAGAAACAGCCCTCACTCTTCTGTCTGGAGAGATTAATCCTTTTACACCAGATGAAATGGCACTGAAATGCCCTGAGGTAATTGGCTTGCAAGTCACTTCTAATTCTTCCCATGACCCACCGCCAACATCCATCTTTTCATCCAAATTTATAACGAGATTGATGTCCTAACAGGCCCCAAAATGTGAGGTACAAACTGTATTGGTATACTATACTCCAAAATAAATTCATGAGTTTTACAATTTGCATAGACAGAAATCAGGGGAATATGTGGGAGAATGGAAATTAAGGGTGTGGTAAAATGGTGGAAGGAATATAAAATTGGATCAAGCTGAGTTTATTGATGTGGGCCCATTAAGAAGAGATTGTGGAGTCTATGTTGTTGTTTACAAGATAGATAATGCTCTAACAATTTTTATGTGGCTGGTTGAAACATGTACCAAAAGGTGGCTGGTATTACATGAGGTTAAATTGACAGGACTGCCATGGTATAATTCAGATAAAAAAATCAAAGACATAGAGAGATTGGAAGGTTAGAATGGATTTATCATGCAAAACCTGATCACCCACGCCAGGATGTCCTGAGTGTATGACTTTCAACAGGACTTTGAAGAATACATTTTTGAGACCAACACCATCAGTGGCAGCACTTAAATGCCAAAGACAAGGTGGGCATGACTATCATAATGGAAAGTCAATTCAAAGCAATCTGACTCACACAGACCTATAATGTTAGCTTGTAGGTAATGGAGTACATAGAAGTTAAATAGACAGGCAGTGTAGCAGTTAGGCAGTTTGATATAGTTATGAATTCCAAAAATAGATATTGGATTATGCTTGTAAACTGGTCTATTAATCTGGGCATGATTGATATGATTAGGGTGTTGACTGGCCAACATCAGTAGGACATTGAGAACCACCTCTTGGTGGGTGGGGAATCAAATATAAAAGGCATGGCAAAGGACAGAGTTGTAGTAGTTCTGATGTTGGAGTCTTGAGCTGGAGCTTCAGGAAGGAAGAGAGGTTGGTTGTGAGGAAGGAGAGAAGGCCCCAGGAAAAGATATGAGCCCTTAACCTGAGAGTCTACAGCTGACCTTGTGGAGAAAGGCAAAGCCTAGGGAGCCTCATAGTCTACAGCTTACCTTTTGGAGGAAACAGAGGAGCTGAGCCCAGAGAGAAATGGAGTCCCGGGAAGAGAGAAACCCAAGGAGCCTGAACCCTGGCAAACATCGGCAGCTGTCTTGCTCCAATACGTGGCAATGCACTTTGGTGAGTGAAGAAACTTACACTTTATTGCCTGGTAACTGTGGACTTCTACCCTATATAAATACCCTTTATAAAGACCAACTGATTCCTGGTATTTTGCATCAGCACCCCTTTGGCTAACTAATACAGGCAGTCTACAAAATTATTACCTGATCTGTATAAGAACAGTTCTAGGTCAAGTGCAAATAAAGTATAACCTCAATTTCCAAATAGAGATTCATGCCCCTTTAAGCAATTCCCAGACTTGAGAAAATTTACAGTCCCAGAGACCCTTGAATTAAGGGATGTTATAGATCCCTTTGGGGAAGGATACCACTACACGTTCAAAAATTTTTACTGTTAATCTACCTTCCAGCCATCTCAAAAAATCTGTCCTTTTACCTAGGAATGGTCGTGGGATTCAACTTTCACCAAGACTGTGAAGAATAAATTTGTGAGATAAACAACATCCTTGAAGAGCTCAGTGGTTGCTCTTCTCCATAGGTCAGATTATACTGTGGGAACTGCTATCACTGAATTTGCATGCTTAATCACTATGATAATGATCAGATACCAGGTTAGCAGCACTTAATCACCAAAGAGAAGGTGGACATGGTAACCAACATGGACAGCAGACGCAAAGCAGTAATCAAAATAGTCTGACTCACACAGACCTTTGTTGTTGCCTAGTAGGTCATGGAGTACCTAAACATCATTGGGGTTCAGCAATCAGAACAGGGCCTTATGAAGGTCAGGTGATCAATGAAGTTTTACTTCGACTACTTCTCACAGTAGGTCCAGTGGTTCCCTGTATTCATTCTGTGGTTATATCCCCAGTTCCAGAATGCATAATTAGAATAAACATACTCACCAACTGGCAGAATCCACATGATTCATTGCTGACTTGTAGAATGAAAAATAATACAGTAGAAAAAGTCCACGTGGAAACCTAGCAAACTAGTAAATCAAAAGCAATGCCTCATTCTTGGAGGGATTGCAGTAATTAGTGCCACCATCAAGGACTTGAAGTTTGCAAGAGTGGTGATTCTCACCACATCTCCAGTCACCTCTCCTTTCAGGCCTGTGCAGAAAAAACAGATGGAATGACATTTCAAAATATTCCTTCTGATAAGCTATGTCATCTGCCCTTCTTAAAACCAAAAAGGGCCATAATGCCTTTTGGCCTCTTTGGATTTTGGAGACAGCATATTCCGTATTTGGATGTGCTATTACAACCCATTTCTGGAATGACCTGAAAAGCTGCTAGTTTTGAGTGGTGCCTGGAACAAAAGGAGGATCTGAAACAGATCCAGCTACTGTGCAAGCTGCTCTGCCACTTGTACTGTATGATCCAACGGGTCCAAAGCTGCTGGACATGTTAGTAGCAAATAGAGCTATGTCTGGAGCATTTTGCAGGTCCCTATGGGAGGCTCACAGTGCAGACCCTTAGGATTTTGGAACAATCCTATGCAGATTAACTACTCTACATTTGAGAAACAGCTTTCACCTCAGAGTGGACCTTAGCAAGGCTGAATGTTTAACCAAGTTACCATGAAACCACAGTTGCTCATCATGAATTGGATGTTGTCTGACTCAATAAGCCAAAAAATTCGGTGAACTTTTTTTGTACAGTGCACATTTTAATATTTTAAAGTGTTAATTCTGGGATTTAGTCTCTCAGCTGTCTTTTCCTTAAGTTTGTAACCAGCCAATGATGTGACAGAAATTTCCTTGAGTGCCAGGAGCTAACAAAACCAATAAACCAATGCAGGAAACACCCCTTTAATAGACTTTGCAATTTAGCTCTCTGTTGGCCCTTACTCTCCTGCAGAATCTGGCCCACCTATCAAGAAAATTCGTCTGAGGTAAATGTAAAGTTAAGGACCCTCTTAGTTTCTTCTGAGCCTGTGTTTAGTGTTTGTTCATGGCCTTAGGAATTCCCCAAATTACAAGCATTGAAATGCATCCACTTCTCCCTATAAAAATAGATTTCCTTCAATTCCAGGTACACAATTTTATTATTTAAAGCAGCTTGTCCTTTAACCTAAACTATTTTGATTACATTGTTTCTTACACTGTGTTAGCTGTTCATAAACTGCATCTTTCTGTAGGCCAAGCTCTGGGAGAGCAAGCCCCAAAGAAATATCCTAGTTAACTGCATCAGGGTGCCATCCAATTGATTGGGACCAACGTAAAGGCATCCCAGTATGCACCTATGTTCTTGCTGGAACAGGGCCAGGTACCCTCAATGAGAGCACAAGCTGGCTCACAGACTGCCAGGGAGGGTATAAAAGAGAGGCCATCAAGGGCAATACAATCTTCTCCCACCACTTTTAATGTTAAGTTTTCTTGAGTTAACACTTGCCCAGCTACTGCATCCCTTTAAGAGATTTCTGGAGTTTTGAAGAAAATGATTCTTTCAGTTTTTCCTAGTTGTTTAAACATTCTCTGAATGAATAAGACTGAAACATTTTTGAAAATATTTACTATATTTAAAATACAAGTATAAAATTTATTTTTTCAAAATATAAAGGAATGCATAAATTAAATTAAAAATTAAATGTGAATTAACATTATATTACAATATAACATAAGATTAGTAGAAAATTATTAATATATTATGTGAAAGCAGTGATGTAAACACTACATACAAAAATGAAAATTGAAAATTAAATATTGGTAGATTTTTTTAAAGGGCTATCTTAAAAGACACAGTATGCCAATAGTGTGACTCATATTGGGATTAAATTCTTGCTTTAAGTGTTTCTGCTGCTGAAATAGCTCTTTCTATCTCTCTATCCTGTTGTAGGAAATGGAAAGGAAATAGTTATAAATGAACTCTAATAGTTTTCTCTGACTCTATTAACTTGAAGTACTCTTATCTTTTGTTTGAAAACTTGGAGAAAGTTTTTGGTACATTTTTTTTCCCCAGGGGCTTCTTTTAAAAGTGAGTTGTAATTTTTGTCTTAAATAAAACACTGCTGTAGATGTGCTTGCTGAGGATAAAGGGAACATGGAATGGATAGTGGAAGAACATAGTGATAATACAAAATTCTAAGTTTTACTAACACAAGAAATAGCGGCTAATAGCCTCAGACCAAAGCAGAAAAAAATATAGAAGTTATAAAGAAAATGACAACACCACTAAAAAGATTGGACCATTTTAGTGAGGTGCAAGCACTATTGGAGCTGTTGAATAAAAGAGAAAATTTTTAATAATGTGTGTGCATTTTGCTGCAACAGTCAAAACATTGATAATTTATCTGTGATTAGACATGATTTTTTATTATTTATTTCATAGAAAAGTGATATGTTTAAAAAGTAGAGTAGATTCTCCACTAAAAACTACATGGGGGCATTTTCAGAATATTGGAATTGCCCTGAATGACATTGCAATAACAGATACAGAACATTATATATCTTGTCATAATTTACAAAATTGTGCAGGGGAGGGTTTAAACTATTACGTAAATGATAATCCACACTAGGTGGCAATGCTCCAATATGTGTTCATTAATTGTAACTAATGTAACACACTAAAGAAGGATTTTGTTAATGTGAGAAGGTGAGGGAGGGATAGGGAGTGGGGCATATGGGAATCCTCTACATTTTTTATGTATCATTTATGTAATCTAAGTATCTTTAAAAAATAAATAAATAAGTAAAAAACTGCAGAACTTAATACCCACATAACTATAGTGTGACTCTCTAACTTAATAAAAAATCTGTGTTTGTGTTAATAGATAAGTGAAGTACTAGCTGCAGAATAATTCCTGAAGCAATTTGGAGGTATGTATCAAGATTTTCAGGTCTCCCAATGAAGGAGAAAAGTTTTTTTATTTGTGAATCTATCTTATTAAGAGGAGAATTTTTCCCCTTGAAGTGGGAATTGCAGGATTGAACAATTATTCCTAAATGTAAACCCAGATGAATGAGCTCCTCCAGACAGTGTTTAAAAATGACTTCAAGGCAAGGTCCATTTCTGAGTACAGTCTTGATTTCATGAATCATTGAGTAGTAATAAAAGGAATGACATGGGCCCTCACATTTGAAACATATTTTGAAAGGAATTGAAGATAAATTGATGAAGCAGTTTAAAATAAAATGTGTCTATATGTGTGTATTTAAGATTTTTCTCTCTTCAAGAAGACTGTAATCTCTTTGAGAGCAGAATTTGCGTATTCATATCTGTGCTCTTCACATCATTTAACAAATGTATCACATATAAAATATGGATGCAAATATTGATCATATTTTGGCATATATAAGGATATATTTATAGATGGGTAAATATATACATGTTAAATAATGATAATTTTCTCTTGTTTTTGTTCATCAAGATCAAGAATTCTATTATACTCATGTTTGTATCTTTTTATGGTATTTGGACAGCCATGTACATATTGGTGTTCAAAAAATGTTAATTTAGTTGAAAATTCTATTTCTAGAACACTTTTCAAAATATTTCATATATATTAAATATGTCATAGTAATTTACATCCTTATTCCTTCTCAAATGATTTATTTTCTGAATAGTTAGGATTGCAAAAAATGTATGTTATCAGAACTGATGCTTTCCCATGACTTCATATTCACATGCACATGCAGCATGCAGCACGTGCAGCATGCAGTGGGCACATGCTGTCAGTGTTGTTTCCCCAGCTGATGGGTGAATGGCATAAACTGCATTCCCGCCACATCAGAAAGCATAATATATATCTTATTTTTGCACATCAGCAGGGCCAAGGGCCTTCTGATAACTTGCATACAGCAGATTGCTGCTTTAGTTTTTTTCTGCTGTTTGGTGTTTGTGTGAAAATTTATTAGGTTTTCTGCCTCTCCTCCTTAGGTCTCTATTCTATCCTGCCTCAAGTATATATACTATGACTTAAATAGTTGGATTCACTTGGTTAGGAAGTTCTCCTATCTCATATATCAAAAACTAATATCCTATAAAGAGAATGAGCAGTCATTCTTGGGATTGACTGAAGGTAGCTCATTTAATGAGATCTATGTGTGTATGTATATACACATTTATTTTTGAATTATTCTTTTCTTCTTAATTTTACAGTGATATGACTCCTATAAATTTCATTTTACAATATAATAATTTATATAATAAAATGTTATAATATAATGAACAACCTATGAAATATGAAACTGCATTATTGTAGGGCTATGTTGAAGCCCCTGTCTACCTAATTACTCACTCCTTATTTAAGTTATATAAAATTTTTCCTTCCAGTCACAGTATCTGATTAAGATTGGTTTCCCTGAAGATTGTTCATCATCTCTGAGTCTTATTAAAATGATTATGTTGTATTCATTTCTTTTTCTAACAAGGATTTTCATTCATTCATTTTAAATATAATGCTCAATTTTTAATAATTATGTTAAACAATAAGGATTTCACACTTTATTTATATTTCCTGATTCTACCTTGTATGTGTAATTTTTATTTCTTAATTGCATTGAATATGTATTCTTCTATAGAAAATTTTCTATAGAAAGTTAAGTTAGCTTACACACTTATTTATATTATGTTAAAAATCATTTAATTGTACTTTTAAAATTATTTATATTTTCCTGCTATTGTGTCTATAGGAGTAAAGACATACCACATATTACTTGTCATCATAAGAAGCAGTGCTATATTTCATTTGTACAAAATTATGTTTAAATGTCTTCTTAGTATGCTCTTAATATATTTCCCGTTCACTTTTCTAGCTTCTCTCTCAATACCTTTCCTATACTCTCCCAGTAATGCTGACCTTTCCAGAATGAACCATTCATTTCTTTTCCTCTTCTTCATTCTTTCTCTTGTGACACTCCCAATGATCTTGTTCTCTCCCACACTACATGATCAACTCTGAGTGTCTGAAATTTCCTAGATATTTTTCCCTTTGCATATGCTCATAAAAACACTCAATTTAAAACATGTTTGATATATCAGACATCAAAGTAATGATAGTTTTGTTCATTGTGTTTAGTCTTAGGAGCCATTGCAATGTTTGTTAACCATTTGTATTGTGTTTATGTTCTACTTAGCTAACTTTAAGATACCTTACATATCAACATAGCAAAATATTATTTTTAACTAATTTTATGTCAAGAATTACTTCAGGAATTATTGAAAAATAAAATTAAACCAATGAAAATAAAATCAATGGATTGAATTAGAGCTTTTAAAACATGGAAATTTAAACTCAATCTTATTAGTGGTCCATTCAAAAATGAAGTCAAGAAATTAGTGGATAATTGTCAAAGTAGGGCAGAAAACATTCAGATTTTTCATAGGATATTTTGGGGGTGTTAGGGCAAGAGAGCAGCTACCTAAAATTTGCTAAAGATTACAGTTAGAAAGGTGCCATTTTATCTCATCACATAACATGCAGAACTGTGTGGGAGAGAGTGTAGACTACAATGTGAACTATGGTCCATGCTGAATAGCAAAGCCCCAGGTTGCGTTTCTCAACTGCAATGAATGTGCCAAACTAATGAAGGATGTTTACGTGGGAGGGTATGGGAGGTGTGGGGAGTTGGGCATATTGGAATCCCTATATTTTGTGTGTAAAATTTATGTAATCTAAGCATCTTTTAAAAGAAATTTTTTAAAAAATCTTGAGCAAAATTTGGTAAAATCTCAGAGAGTTTTATTGAATCAATTCATGAATTGGGGAGATTCCAATCACCAAAGGTAGAAAGGAATTCCACTCAACAAAGTGAGCAGTGGGCTTTCATAGGTAGAAAGAGGGAGCACATTGGGAGGAAATTTTCATTGGTTAATGCAGTCTATATTTCCTAATATGGTTACTGCAGACAGTTGCTTAGAAATGAGTAAGTTAGCTGCCATAAGAATAGGGAGTTGACAATAACTGATTGGGTGATTTAAAATCTGTTTTCTGGGTGAGCCAGCTATTTACAGGGTGTATTAGTCAGTCAAAGATGTGCTGATATAAAGTACCAGAAATATGCTGGCTTTTATAATGGTTATTTATTTGCAGTCGAAGTTTACAGTTACAAGGTATAAAGCATAAGATACTTCCCTCACCAAGATATGTTGCCACATGTAGGAGCAAGATGGCTACCAGACTCTGTGAGGCTTCAACCTTCCCTTTCCTCCTAAATGTCTCTTTCTATGGGGCTTGTTTCTTTCCAGGTTCAGCTGCTCTGTTCTCTCCACAAGGTCAGCTGTACACTGTCAGGCTGTCTCTCTTTCTGGGGCTTCTGCCTTGTCTATGGAGCCATCTCTATTCCTCTATGTTCTTCTCCTGTGTGATCACTTCCGGGGGTTCCAGCATCAAAACTCCAACTTTCTCCTCTGCCCTGTCATTTTCTTTGTGAGTCTCCACCCACCACAGTGGTAGGGACTCAACATCCTACTGATGTGGTTGAATCAAAGTCCTAATTTTAATTTTATCAAGTAAAAGTGAAACCTCTGAACTTAATACAATCAAATACTCCCAGAGGAACAGAACAGTTACAAACAAAATCCAATGTCTATTTTTGGAATTCATAAACAATACCAAACTGCTACAAAGGAAAAAGAAACTTAGGTTTTGGTGTAGCTGACATCACATTAGCATAGGTTCATCAATGTTGGGCCTAATGAATTTTATTTAACAAAAGAAAAATATATTTCCAAAAAGAACATGAAATATTAGTATAAAGAAATTTCATATGTTAGAGAAAATTTTAATTTTGTTTTTATTAAGCAGAATAAATTCCTCTAAAAAAGACAAAGATTATCAGTTTGAGTCAAAATACAAAATAAAATATATTTTTAAATCAATCTTTACTAAAATAAAGTGATGCATCACATTACAATAAAAGACACAAAATAACTAATATCATGAATATTGTTCATACAATTTCATTTGCCTGAGCCTACTTCTTCCAGACATTTGCATGACTCCTTCACCTTTTTCAGGTTGTTCAAATGTCACATTCTCCCTGAAGAATTTCTGAAAATTCTTTTTTAAGAGAAGTCTAATTGACTCCATACACCCACTCGATTTAGTTTTTTTTTCCATAGAAGATATCATATACATGTTCTTGGTTGTTTATTACTCTCCCCACCGCGCTCCCCTCAAAAAGCAATAGAATGTCCCCCTTGTTAGAGAGATATCTTTGCTTTCCTTAAACTGCATGGCCCAGCCACATGCACAGGGCCTTTGCACTGGCGCTCTCCCTGTATATAATACTTTCCTGCCATGTACCTATTTGATTAACTCATCCCCCCTGAAGTCTTTTATCAAATGCCAATTTTTAATTGGCCTTTAATTTCTAGTTGCTTCCTCATGCCCTTGCTCTTGACTCTCTCACTCCCTATTCTGTCTTACATTTCAAATTTATATAGCATTTTTCCCATTCCAACATGGCACATCACTTACTTCTCTATATATCTCAGTAGCTCTCACCTAGAATAAAGTCTCCAAAAAGACAAAGCCTTTCTATTCTTTTGCTATACTGTGTAGACATAACTTGGTACATTGTAGATAGTCAATAAACTATTTACTGAATGAATGACTAAAATGAAGTGGCATGATGAACATATCTAGTGTCTAATTCATTCAGCAGTTTAACCACTTCCCCAAATTTATAAACTGTGAATAAATATTTGATAATTTCAGAGTTGCAAACCAAAATTTGAAAATTTCTTTCCCACCATCTATGAGTCACTTATACAAATTGATTACAATAAATCCATAAATTTTCATAATTTTTCAAAGCTTAGCTTAAAAGAGCCAGGTTACCTGACAAAAATGCAATATATTTGAAAAATCAATATTAAAAATATAAAAATGAAAGTTATTTCAATTTGAATATTAAAAGCACGTAAAACTAAAAATCCAATTTTAAGTTATTCCAGGTCAAATAGGAAATATTTAACTTTAGAATAATTTATATAATAGATGGCAATATGAATAATGCGTATCATTGTATATAAGTTAAAGTTGTACTCAGGTGAATAATGAAAATATTTAACTCATATTATTAAACAGTTACAAAATTAAAAATATATAATTGTTTATCTCTTGGTGCTAAAGAACAACCAATGAATTTAACTTAAAAAAGTAGGATAAAGAAAATGTTGAAACTGAAATAATAGTTAATGAATTCAAAGAAAAAAAGAGAAAGAATATTTATCAAAATGCAAAGAAAGATGAACCACTTTTCACTAAACAAAATAAAAATCAAGAATAATTCATGAAAGTAAAAAAGAGAGAAAAGAATTGTAAGGAAAATATAATGAGCTATATTGTCATTCAGATCAGAAGATATTTAAAAGCATCAATTAGATTTTGGCTTCTGCCATGATGGTGTAAGTGGTTTAAGAATTCCCCTGCCATCATATTTGCCTCCAAATCTGAACAATAAAGATGAAAACGGTTTTCAGGCCTTAGAAAACAGGCATAACAGGTCTGTTATTGATGAGATAATGGAAATATGTGAGAAGAGAATCGCAATTACTCTGCCTTTCTGAACTCCTTGCTGACCAATACAGTACAGAGTACCAGAAGAGTATAAATGTCTTGAAGATCTGAAGAGGCAGAGATTGGAGTTTCCAACAGTTGGAGATGTTGGAACATTAAGTATAGTGTTTCAAAAACAGATTCCTCATATATTGATACTGGGGTTTGATCTAGGTCCTTAGCCGAAGGCTGAGCTGTATATCTGCAGATAAAAATCACCACACAAACCCAAAGCTGAAATAGGGAATTACAAACAGAAAAGATAATACATTCAACAGAACTAAAAGTTGGTTCTTTGAAAAGATCAACAAAATTAACATGCTTTTAGCTAGACAAAAGAGAGAGGAAGCAAATAAGTAAAACCAGAAGTGAAAGAGGTGACAATATAATCAATGCTACAGAAATAAGCAGGAGTATAAAAGCATACTATAAACAACTATATGCCAACAAATCAGATAACCTAGATGAAATGGACACATTCCTAGACAACACAAACTAGCTATACTGACTTAACAAGAAATATATATTCTACAAATACACCTTGACCCCATAATGAGATAAAATAAAAACAGAATTCTTGTTGTAAATGCATTGTTTTCAATCCATAAGACAAAATAAAGCAACTATGAACTAAAGAGACTAGCATTAAGAGACTAATAAATAAATAGGAATCTAAAATACCTCCTAGGTTACATAACTAGCAAAATAAACTTTTAAAATATTATTTTACACATTATATTAAAATATAAGTGACTGGATAGTTGAAGGTTTCATGCCCTCTATTGGTAATGTTTCATGACCATTTGTTTGGACCCTATTTCACATTGCCCTACTTTGAACTGGACTGTCTCCTTCCATAGGAAATTGAAAGCATCCACTTGATTTAAAGCACTCTTATTTACCACTACAAACCATGATTTTACATTTTCTATATACTTTGTTGTTTTGCATTACATTAAGTGTGGGGTTCCAATTCTTATGTAGAACTCAACTTAAGCCAGGTATTGATGCGTACTTCCTATCACCTAGAAAAGAGTCAAGAAATAAAGTCTTTAGTACCAGGTGTTTCATAGCATATTTTAACTTGATTACATTCTATTACATAAATATTCTGCAAATTATCTGAAATTACCTCTTATGTGTGGAACAGGAAATACAGATTTAGGTACACTAGGAACAGGTTTCATTTATTTTATTTTATTTTATTTTATTTTATTTTATTTTATTTTATTTTATTTTATTTTTGAGGTCCGGGCGTCTGGGGATTGAACCTGGGACCTCTGTATGTGGGAAGCCTGTGCTCAACCAGTTAGCCACATCGGCTTCCCAGAGTTGTTGGTTTTTGTTTGTTTGTTTGTTTTGCTTGTTTTTTGTTTTTTTTCCGGAGGCACAGGGCACTGAAACGGTGGCTCCCATGTGGAAGGGGGATGCTCAACCACTTGAGCCACATCCCCTCCACATTTACATTTTATATATAAAAAAGGACAAAGCTCAAAAGCATTGACATTTTTGAATTCAGAATGCTGATATGTTAATTACCCAGAGGAATTAGTACACACACATGCACACGTGCGCACACACACACACACACACACACTTAGGACCCAGATAGAGAAATAAAACATTGACAATAGGGAGGCACCTCTATTTTTACTTTTTTCAGTTCTCTAGTTGCTCATGAGTCATTATTTATTCAAAATACTTTTGAGTGCCTACATGTTTGGGTGTATCACAATAAATAAAAATTACATGAATTAGAAGAATCACCATCAGGAGAAACAAGCTGAAAAAGGGATAAAGTATGGTTTTATGTTGGAGGAAGTCTGATAAGTTTCAGAGAAAGTTTAGCTGGGACTCCATGATAAAGTGACATTGGAGGCAAAACCTGAAAGAAGTGATGCAATATGACATTAAGAATTCTCGTCATATTTTGATAATGTTCTTTCATAATTTGTAACAAATATCCCTCAGCAATGCAAGGTGTTGATAATGGTGTGTTGTATGAGAATTCCACCCATATTATGCATGATTGTTTTGTAAGATCATAAATTCTCTAACAACAACAAAAAATAAAACATGAGTAGACAATAAGATTACCAGACATTTGCATAAACCCTTTATTTGAAAGAAAGAGAAAAAATAAACAAATACTAAAAAAAATGAAATTGAGACAAAGCAAGCAGAAGAAAAATGAGTAGGACAGAAACCCTGGGAGGTAAGTTTCAAAGAAGAATGGAAGTTCTGCGACATATAGGTCTCAGAAAGTACAGTTGCAGCAACATATAAGGTCTAATGCACAGAAAACCACTTAGGAATGCAAGGGCTGTATCTTTATGGGATTCAAGGCACTTGATGAGAAAGAGCTGATGAATCAGGTATAGCTCTGGGAGTGATAATATTTTAAGACCATCATAAAAATATAAGAGTAATACCAGAGCATGAAAATTTACTTTGACCAATCCCTAAACTACATCTATACCTCCTCTGATAGTGAAAATGCCTATCACATTCAAACTCCAAATTAATGTATTTAATGTGCAAAATGATAAAAAGAATAAAGAATATCCCCAAAGTAATGAGCATCAGAGCATAAAATAAGGCTTTATCGCAGGCAAAAGAATACATTAATTTAGGATGTTAAATATTACATAAGAAAATAACACAGGATATTAAATCTTCATGAATATCATATTTATCTGAAACAAGACAGATAGATATCTGGCAGATGTGAAAAGATTATTTAAAGAATCCAGAAATTAACTAAAATTTGGAAAAAATAACAGAAATAGGCACATTTAGTAAATATAAGAGTGTCACCATGCAAAGTGCAGTTAAGAAAAAGAAAAATGGAAAGGACAGATATGAAGAAAAATCAGTTTGAAATAAGAAAGTTAATAATTTGAGGGAAGCTGACAGATTTTAAAAGTGCTGAAGTATAATTTTCAAATTGCAAAAAATTTGACTCATAGAAATGTAAAATGAATAAATGGAAAAAACATATTCACTAAGATGGTAATATGGTAAGGCAGAGTCAAACAGCATTTAAGTAGCAGGAGTTTACAGAATTCATTAGAAAAAGTACAACAAAATAAGGTTTCTTCCATCTTCACATTTTATTGTAGATAATATGCATAAAAACAAGTCCAGATATTATGAGTATGAAACAATGAATTTTCATGACATGCCAAATAACCCTATAAACAGGAAGAAACAGAACATTGCCAATATTATAGAAGACTCAGTTCCACTGTTTTCTAGTCACAATCTTTTCTATAAAGGTAATGCCTATTTTGAAGCAAAGATTAATTTATGTAGATGGTAGTTGTAAAATTATGGTTATTTTAATATGTGAATAAAAGTCTACCATTTCCATGTGTCAGTTATATCAACTTGACAAATGTATACAATTTTATAACCACAGTCAAATTATAGAGCATTTCCATCATCTTCAAAAGTCCCCTCAACCATTCTGAAGTCAATCACTCCATATACTTCCAGTTCTGGGAACCAGCATGTGATATAAGTGGAATCACAATGTATGCAATTTTCTGAATTTGGCTTCTTCCACTCAGCATAATGTATTCGAAATCCATCTGTAATGTTGAATCAAACAGTAGTTTTTCCTTCCTATATTGTTTAGTTGTAGTCTTTGTATGCATGTACCACAATTATCTTGTCTATTCACTTGTGGATGGACATGTGGTTATTTCCAATTATGGAATATAAACATTATCATACAGGTCTTTATGTGAATATACGTTTTCATTTCTTTTGGTAAATAAAAAAGAGTAAGTTCACTGGGTCATAGGGTAAGTGAGTTCTATCCAGCAACAGATGAGAGTTTCAATTACTCTACATACTTGTAAGTACTTTGCATTATCAGTTATTTTTATACATTTTTATTTTATTCATTTTACAATGTGTATATGAATGCAGTGTGGTTTTAAATTTTACCTCCCTAATGATGAATGGTAATAGCAATATTTTTCTGGGCTTAATTGCCATCTGTGTATCTTCTTGGTGAATTGTCTGTTCAAGTTTTTGCACAGTTTTAATTGTTTTCCTTTTCTTTTATCTTCATATTATTTAGTTTTGAGAGTTATTTTACATTATGAATACATGTTTTTGTAAAATAGCTTTTCAGGAAATATTTTCTCCAATTCATTGAATCATTTGTTCATTCTCTCAAAAGTGTCTTTTTCACAGAGCAGAATTTAATATGTTGAAGCACAATGTATCCAGTTTCCTCCTGTAGCTCCAGTATTTTGTGTCTTATCTAAAATATGGGGCTAAATCAGGGTCAAACAGATGTTCTACGTTTACTTTAGAATTTTTGTAGTATTAGGCTTCACATTAATATCTAAACTCTATTTTGAGTGAAGTTTTATATATGCAGCAAATGTTGAATTAATATCTCCTTTTTGGCAAAAGACTATTCAAAATTTTCAGTACCATGTTTTTTATACTATATGTCCACGATGGATATTCCTTGCTGTCTTTGTGAAAAATCAATTGATCATATGAATGTGAATCTAATTCAAAACTCTATAATTGGTTACATTGATCTAGGTATTGATATTTTCACCAGTACCATATTCTGTTGATTATTTAGCTTGATGGCAAGTACTAAAATCAACTTAAATGAGTTGTCCATTTTCATTCTTCTTTTTCAAATTTGTGTTGACTACCTTAGTTCTTTAGTTTTTACCTAAAGTGCAGAATTGCCTTCTCAATTTCTGGAAAAAAATAAATTTTAATTGATGCTCCTTTTAAACTGTAGATCAATTTTGGATTACATTTATTTAATACATTGCGCCCAGTTGGGCTACCTGACATATGATATTTCTTTATTTCTTTTTTCATGTTAATTCAGATTCCACGGCCAATATTCCATTAATGAGTTAGAATATAAGGATTTGGGATCCAATAGCCATGTATTTATCGAAAATTTTATAAGCGTCCCTTATTAGCATTGCAAAGTACTAGTCTAACTCTAATATTCTAATGTTTTACCACATAGACTATTACAGTTATCGGTCTACTTCCCAACTATCCTGGTAATATTTTTTATCCATAAGTTTACTTGAATCTATTCTTTGAAATTCTCAATAAGCTTAAATGTTCTCATACTACTTAAAAGTGTATCACTTGACAATTTAAACTAGAGCTTAGTCACATTTATTAAAGAACTATGAATTCTGTACTAGGATATGCTTTTATATCATTTAATTGCAAACACATTTATGGGAGTTTTGAGAAAATTAAACAGGTTTTATTCTGAGGAAGAAGAAACTGGATTTCAGGGTTTTAAATTATTAACTTAATGGCACATAGCTAATAAGTATCAGAGCTAAGTCAATGTACTTATGATTAGATTTCTTGTACAATCTTATACCATATGATTTTTGATGAGAGTGCTTTTTCTATCAGAGGCAAGAGTGCACTCAATGTAATAATTTTTATCATGTTTAGCTCATTGTTCCAGAAACATTCATTTGTTTACAACTGAAAAAAATGTTATCTTGTTGATCTTCTGTACCAAAGAAGATGTTTTCCCCTTGGGGCATCAACTCTGGACCTCAAGAAGATCTTGATAAACTGGTATAAAACTCCAAAAATCATAGAATACCTTAATTTAATAGCAATTAGTTTCCACAGGTAAAAAGAATGGGTTTTTCATCATTAATACAATATTTTAGAATCTATAAGCCTGAATCTCAAACTATAGTATATATTTTAATATTTAAATTAGAGATTGGTTTTTCTATTAGAGTTGTATGAAAAATTGAATTGCATGTCTTCCACAGAACATAGCAAAGCAAATAGAAAGGGATCCCAATATATTTAGTTCAATAGCTGTAAACTTGAAATTTGATTTAATATTTTTGATGAAAGCTAATAATCAGAAATAAGGACACTAGAAATAAAGGACTACATTTTTATATTAGTTAAATTTTTAAATGAGGAGATTAACATTCTACTGTCCATTGGGTATATGCCAACTCAAAATTATATTTCTTTTTCTGACAGAGGATTATAAACAAATTTAGAGTCTACTTTTACTAGTTAGCTAATTGATTTGCAGACCATGTTAGTTGTGTTTTTTTTGTTTGTTTATATTCATTGTCTAATTTAGCTTGATGGCTTTAAAAAAGAATTCCAATAGATGAAGATATTATTTTGTGAAGTTTCCTGGGGATTAAATTCCAGAATATTGGCATGTCACAATAGGATTGTAATATGGTCAAGGGGAGAGAGAGGATGGCAAAGAAAAAGTGTGGGTAGAGAGAAAGACAATGAGGAATTCTTCCTAACAGAAATGTACTTATTATGACCAACAATATATTAATATATATTTATATTATTATTATTGGTAAATTAATAACAAGTCAAACTAAATTATAAATCATTATAAAATTTGTTTGCATATGTTTTCAAGAGACATGTAAATTGTCTCAATTTACTCAAAAAATGGAATTAAGCTTTAGTGTCTATTTTTATTATAGAATGTTCTCAGGTTTACATGAGCATTTTTGTAAACCCATATTAATGAAATAATTTATTTTATGTATTAAAAAATCTTTCCCCTAGAACTAGGAAAATAATGACTTTTATCTTGCTGATTTTCTCCTTCTCTTCTTGACATATGAACATCTCAATATGACAAAACCTTAGTGGATTTCATGTCACAGAGATAAATTACTGTAGGTCACTGAATACAATATAGACTAATTCATGGCAAATGTTCACTTCTTTAAAGCTAGGTAAATACAACTGACAATTAAGAATAGGTTAAACGCTTTGGTCTTTGACATGCTAAAGAAAAAAAAAAGTTACCATCAGGAAATCTCATTCTAAATATAGTGGATCTTGAATTTACAAGTTGTTGTATAACTAAAGTTTTCAGTGCATATACAGATGCCACTTTTTGAGTTTTGTTTTGTTTTGACTTTGATTTTGTCATGTACTATTCTTTCTTCACACTCCACTAAATGAGAAACCATCTGAATCCTTGGAGTCTAATAACAGAAATCAAACACTCTTTGTGGCATATATCATGAATTAATTCTTTCAGCAACAGCTTTTGCAAGCAATTTTAATTGTGATAATTAGGTGATATTGAATTCATAATTATTTTAGAGTCTACATAAGGAAGTATAATATATTAATGAAATGGCCATGATGTATTCTTGAGAGAAATATGTCTCAAAAAACCCAGCCAAGAACCTTGCAGGGATAGTGAGATATGAACAGAGAAAAAACATATATTGTCATTAAGTTAATGTTTCAACAAAACAATAGTGGTGCAAGAAGTTGCAAAGGATAAAAACTAGTAATTTAAACATATGTATGTAAAGAAACTGAAAAAATGATACTGTATTCTTTATGACATCATACAAGTTGCATTTACCTTCAGAATACCCTCTGCTGTTAGGGTCATCACAGTGCCTGAAGGAGACATTGAATGGAAAGCTTGCCAGGAGAAATCTTTTGGTGTGAAAAGAAAGCCCTGTAAGAGAAGTTGAAATATTAACTTATCCCATATTTTTCATCAGGAAGTATTTTTAAATTAAACAATTTTCACCTTGTTTCTCATTTATATTTAGTATAATCTTGTGATGTAAATGTGGTTCCTCCCATTTTCTGATTATGACTGTTAAAAAACACATCTCATGCACATTATAGCAAATTTAAGATTAGCAAACAAGTGTGTAATTTCTGGATATAAAAATCACAATATTCATTCATCTTTGTGAATTTTAATAAGATGTAATATGAAAACACGTTGTAGAAATTTTAACATAAAATTAACTGGAAAATTCATCACATAAATTGGCAGGATTTTTTGAATGTTTGTTTATTATACATGACTCAAGTGGCCAAAATTCATCGAACATTTTTCATTTATTTTAAACAGAAAAGTGCATCCATTTGGGCCCATGTTTATTATCATTCCTTATGTCATCACTCCCTAGTTCAATAGCTGAATATATTCCCAAAATGTATTGATGATGTGATGATTTTGCCACTGCAAAGGAAAAAATGATTATATAATTGTGCAGACTCTATATTTGTGGAATAATGCCTGAAACACCTATAAGTTTGATGCCTTGCCAGTGGGCCCTACATTGGAATTTATGCTTCCCCTTGTCACAGAGTTGGACTAGGTTGTGGTTTCCCTAAACCTGGGTCTTCCGACTCTTTTATTTGAACTTATAATTAGTACTAAGGTTGATAGTTGTACATCCAAAAGACTAAAACATTTGGCCTGTCCATGTGCCAGCTGAGCCTTGATTCTCAGTGGGTTGCCACACTTACTCTCCAGTGCATTGGACTAACCCAAGACAACTAACAAGGAGATGATGATGGACAAAGACCATCCCAAGGAACCGAGAGAGTCTACAACTGCACGCAAGAAAACGCCATCCATCTGCCCCATGGAATTGAAACCTCTCTCAATTAGAAGTGGAGTGGCCATCACTATCCCAGAATCTTCAGGATTGGGGAATGAACTATGGACTAAAGTACACTTACTGGTGTTCTACTATAGAATTATTGTGATTCTAGCAATGGAAGAAATTATATCATTGATGTGGTGGCAGTGGCCTCTGGAGTTTCTGAGGGTAGGGAGAAGGATGGGGGCATTTTCAGGACTTGGGAATTGACCTGAATGACATGACAATGACAGATATCCATTACATATCTTTACCTAACCTAAGAAATTGTGTGGGAGAGAGTGTAAACTACAATAAAAAGTATAATCCATGCTTCATGGCAATGCTCCAAAATGTTTTCATCAATTGTAAAGACTACACTACACTAATGAAGGATGTTGTTAATGTGGGAAAATGTGGGAGGTGTAGGCAGCGGGGAATATGGGAATCTCCTATATTTTTATGTAACATTTATATAATCTAAATATGTTTTTTAAAAAATAAAAAAATGTATATTGGAATGTCTGTGCTGTCATCAGATTTGGAGCCATATGGTATTCCGTTGAAGAAATGGGACTGGAGTAACCATGTTTATATTGAAGGGCTTCACAGATAACATTGACTGAAAGTCTCCCTCTTTCTATAATTTCCAGCAATCTTTTTCTTACTTTGATAGGAAATTTGGGACAGGTTGTATTGGTCCTTGGGGATTCCCATCTCCACAACTCAATGTACTATTTTCTGAGTGTGTTGTCACTCTTGGATGCCTCCTATTCGTCAGTTGTCACCCCCCAAATGTTGGTCAACTTCCTGGCAGTGAATAAAATCATTTCATTTCCTGGGTGTCAAATGCAGCTCTCGCTTTTTGTTACTTTTGGTACTACTTATTTTTTTCTGCTTGCTGCAATAGCTTATGATCACTGTGTAGGAATCTACCACCCACTGCTCTATACAGTTATTATGTTACACCGAGTCTATGTGTCACCCTCGTTGCTTCCTGTCTTGGTGGTATTTGGCATGGTACTATACCCACTGTGATCCTTTTTAGCCTATCATTCTGTTCATCCAATGAAATTAAACATGTGTTTGTTGACATCCCTCCACTTCTTGTTATTTCTTGTTCTAGTACATCAACCAGCATCTACTCTTCTACATTGTGGGTTCTATTTAGATAATTACAATTTTGATAGTCCTTATCTTCTGTGGTTTCATTTTGATGGCCATCCTGAGGTTGTGTTCTGCTGACAGAAGGTGAAAAGCCTTTTCCACCTGGGGCTTTCACCTAACTGGGGTGTCAATTTACCATGGGACAATCTTTTTCATGTATGTGAAGCCAAATTCCAACTACACTTAGGACCATGATATGACAGTTGTCTGTATTTTACACTTTTGTGATTCCTATGCTGACTCCCATCATCTACAGTTTGAGGAACATAGATGTTAAATAGGCAATGTAAAAAAAAAATTGAGAGAAATTGGTCCATAATTCAAGTACAATTTTAGCATTGAGTAAAACTGAAAAGAATGTAGAGGGTCAGCCCATATCGCTCTGGTGAGAAACAAGGGAAGAAAATGTCTTCTTTTTACTTAATACTGTTTACATATCCCAGAATATTTCCAAAGAAAGCATTAATCAGCCCTCCAACACAATATTTTACAAATGTAGATAAATTCTGACAGCTGTGTGCCTATGGTTATGTTCAAACTGATCCATATTAAATATTCATTGATAAACTCATATTAATATTGTTAGTCTTTGTGTAATTTAATTTTTGTTAAATATAATTAGAGGCCATGTACTCAGTATTTGATCATTTGAGATAACCTCACATTGTTTATAGTAAGTTCTTGGATTTTACATGGAATGAATTTTTCTTCCTCAGTCCTTGTGAATGACCTCCCAAATGGAATTTCTTTATGCCATGTACTCATTCTCTGTGATCTATCTTCTGGAGATGCCTTTTGCAATGTTTGGATCAACAACAGATTTTTATTCCATTATTTCATTCCCACTCTCCAGTTACAGAAATTGATTAGATTCATTCTGAATTTTCCCAAAATATATTGATGATGTGATAGTATTTATTGAGTATATAATTAAGGTTCTGGAAAAAACAAATAAAAGTAAATTTTGAACGTTATTTAGACTGGTTTGTTAATTTTTTTCTAAGATTCATTGACTTGAAGACATATTAATTGTAGAAATTTACTTGTCTTTCAGTGAAATTCCCTGTTTCCCGGCACTGATACTTAAACTATGTCTCCACCAAATCAATCTCATCAGCACAAAGTTATCAAAGAGTTTATTCTGAAGTATGAAGTTTAAATACAGTACAATAATTTTCAAGACCTCAATCTCTATTCAATTTTGCAAACAGAATTTATATACTTCTATTGAAACAACCACATGTTTGATAGGGTGCTTTCAATATATTTTCAAAACCCTTCTAAAAACAACAACCATAAGTAAACATTTTCAGAGACACAACATTGACTATAATGTGTAAAACACAAAGAAATTAAACTGCTATTAGCAGCATCATATTAAAGTTAACTTTCTTGATTACAGTCGTTTGAGATTATTTTTCTAATATAAAGAACAAATCTACTTCAAAAGTATTTTCTAAATATCTAAATCATACAATAATTAAAATATTTGCATAATTCTGGGATCATGTTTACGACTTCTAACATTCAGAATAAAGGTTTCAAATTGTTTTAAGTTCCAAATAAATTGATCCCTTGGTTTATTAGTTTCTTTCAAATTAACAATAATAATATTTCTGTAGGAAAGGAAATAACGAATACTAGGAGTTAGGATGTACTAACTTATGCCTAAAATTATCTGGCTAATAATTCATTCAACAAGCAATACAAAAATAGACATCAGGTTAACATGCTTGAAATTCTCCATTTTTATCCTAAAAGTCGAATCCAAGTGGTGAGAAATAGCATTCTTCCATAATTTTCTCTCAAAACTCAACATGGAATAATTATTTATTTCATTTTCAAATTAATAACTTTCACTGTTAATATCTGACCTAATTTTCTTTCTTTCTAATTTGAACACATTGATTTCATAGGACCCACATAATCTTTCTTTCATATCATTTAGCACAGTCATTATTTCATACTTATTGTGAATATTTCATTGCTATCTAGCCCTACCACTACACTGACACTGTAAGTTGCATGAAGAGAAGAATTTAGTCTGAACGTCCACACAATTGTATCCCCAGGACATAACGTAATAATTGGAACATATAGTTTACTCAGAAAATATTTTTGATTGAATGTTGAGTCAAGTAATAAGTAATTATGAATAGCAATTATAAGCAGAATTTGCAGCTTTGTATTTCTTGTACATTATATAGGTACGTTACAAAGAGTAAGTCATTTATTTTCACAGCAATTGTATGAGGTGTTTCTATGATGACCTATAATCACAGATGAGGAAACAGAGGCACATAAACTCTAAGGCTTGTGCTCAAGTCAACATAGCTCTAAGAATGATACAAGGATTCCAACCTGAACTTCTTGGCTACAGAATACCTGGTTTAAGCACATTAGCACACAGAATGAAAGAATAGGGTGATTTTTTGACTTTGCTAACTGCATTATCAGGCCTCCAGAAAATGTCATATGAAGTAGCACTGTCTACATTTTGTCAAGCAAGAAGCAAGAAAGAAAGGGAAATTATGTAAAAAATATTGGAAAAATAGTTTCCACTGGATTTGAGAAATAATTGAACTGGATGATGCATAAAGAATTTGCCTTTTTGAGCCTAGCTGATCAGTATATTGAAGACAATAAAGGATGAAGAAGAAGCAAAATTTATAGTGTAGAATAAGAAGAAGGGGGAGGAGGAGGAGGAGGAGTAATAATAATAATAATAATAATAATAAGAAGAAGAAGAAGAAGAAGAAGAAGAAACAGAAGAAGCAGAACCAATAAAGAAACAGAATTTCATCAACAGGATCATCAGTAGAGTCAAAATATCTGATGAAGAAAAAAATAGTGAAATTGAAGAAAATCTAATAGGGATTAAGAAAAAAGAAAATTCTTTACAAAAAAATAGTGATAACATCCAATTCCTTTTCTTCTTGAATTTTACTGAGTGCTTCAATGAATAATCAGGCTGTGCGTTCTAACTTTAGCTTGGAAATACACTCAGCTAAAAATCCAAGTTTGTCAATTTCAAATTCTGCCTTCTATCTGACATCAGAACTCAAATTTGCCAAGTTTTTTTCCACTTGAAAACAAGGGTCACCTTTCTTCCAGTTTGCAATGACACAGTCATTTCTATCTCAGGTCTCATCTGAAGTTCTGTCAGCATCCATATTTCTACAAGTATTCTCTTCAGAGAAATCTAGGCCTTTTCTATCAATCATCTCACAATTCTTCCAGCCTCTACCATTAACAAACTCCAAAACCATTTCCACATTTTTGGTGTTTGCAATAGCAGCACCCCACTATCCTGGTACCAACATCTGTTTTAATTTCCTCAGATGCTTTAATCATACCTACCATGAAATGGGTTGGCTTTAAATAATGGGACATTATTAGCTTACATTTTTGAGGCCATGAGAATGGCCAAATAAAGGCATAGTAAAGGTAATGTTTTCTTCTTGAAAACCATTTCCCTCTGATCCTTGGCTCCTCTGCCACATGATAAGGCATATGGCAGCTGCTTCTGATCTTTCCCTTCTCTTACAGGTTCCATTTATTTTAGCTACTTGCTCCTGTGGCTTTCTATGTCTGTTTATTCATCCTGTTTATAAAGGATTCCAATAAGAGGATTAAGACCCACCTGGGACCATGCCTTAACTGAGGAAGCCTCATCTAAAAGTCCTACTTACAATAGTTTGCACCAATAAGAATGGATTAAATTTAAGAGCATGCTTTTGTAGAAAACATACAGCTTAAAATCACCACAAGCTGAGACAAATAAAATTGCATTTTCAGATAATGTAGAGGATATTTTCTTTAAAAATGAAAGTTCATCACTCTAATTAAAATTTGACATGCAAGAAAATATTATTTCCTTGAAAATTCTTAGCTTTACAACATTTTTGTAAATTTTATTGAAGATTTCAAAATAAATGGGGCAAGCTTTAACTCAAGAATTGATTTATTTTCAAGGAACTTGAAAAAAATTGAGCTCAGGATAAAGGGATTTTTTTATGAAATACATAGAATTCTGACCAATTGCTTTATGCATCTTATTTCCAAGTCATCGAAATGTAAGTTTTTAAATATTTAGCAGTTCGACACCAAACAATTATTGCTGCATTCAGATTTTTAACCTGGCAGGTTTACAACATTTCAAGGCCTAAAGCTTTGCAGAAGTGTCTTTATTTTGCTTATTTGCCAAGAACACAGCCAACTGACAAGTTTAAAGACAAAGGAATTACCAAAGAGTGTACTGATAAATGGAAAGAGACAGCTACAAAAGATTATTAGAAATAACCAAAATTTGTTTATATAATGCAATACATGCATACACACAAATAATGGAAAATCTAGGAAAGCATGCACAACATTGCCATTAATCATTAGGGCATTTCTATTTCATATAATATTTTTCACTATTTCCAAATTCTTTTCATGGTTAATATAGGCCATGTTCTCTAAAACTTAATGATCTCACAATATTTTACTTAACCCTAGGACCAAATGATTGAAACAGTGAGTTTTTCACTTTTAAAGATTTCTTCATTTATTAAAGGATTTAACTGAAAGTGATTTATAAACACCAGTGAATACTATCATTAAAAAAACCATTACATATTCAAAATATTGCAAAATGTAATTTTTCTCATGATAATGGCCAACATTTATTTTACTGCATCAAGTGCTTTATATTCCATATCTGATAACTTTACAATAACTATATGGACCTGGAATTATTATTCATCTGATATGTTGAGGAAATTGAGACTTAAAATAACAGTGATTTATTAGGAGTCATATAGTAAAAATTATAGGAGATCTAGAATCTAAACCTGAGAATTCCTAATTTTAAAATAAGAATGCTTTACCATTGCTCTATTTCTTCTCTATATATTAAATGGATAAACTTTGGAAACTCTCATTTTGCCAAAATATAGCAATTCCCAATAATAAAATTCTATGAAATTGGAACTGGTATAGAGATTTATGTAATATAATATAAAGATCAAATTACATTTTATTATCCACACATTACTTGCTCTTAACACATAAATGTTGATGACAGTTTTAACACATATCATTATTTTCAATTTCAAAATGTCTTTCTAAAAACATTCCTGGATATAGTCAAGATCATGTTTAGCCAAGTAAAGTGTGGCTCAACAGAAATACAAACTAATGGATCCATATATTTTAGGGAGAATCCAAGTAAATATCCAATAGGATGAAAGAAAAGATGTGCATGACTGTTGACTGTCATTTCACGTGCCTGGAGCCCTCTGTCTTCTGCATGAGTCTAATGAGAGCATTTTTCACTTCTTTGTTCCTAAGTCTATAAATGAGTGGATTCAACATGGGAATCACCATAGTATAAAACACAGAGGCCACTTGATCCTTTACCAAGGAATAGGACTTCTTTGGTTTTAAATAAGTAAACACAGTAGTCCCATAAAAGATGGTGACTTCCAGGAGGTGGGAGGCACAAGTAGAGAAGGCTTTGTGCCTTCCTGAGGTAGAATTAATTTTCAGGATTGTAGAAAGAATGGACATGTAGGACACAGAGACTGTGATAAGAGACACCATAAGGGTGGAGCCAGCAACAATGAATATCATGATTTCAGTGTCATGAGTGTCAGTACAGGACAGGGCTAAAATTGGGGTTAAGTCACAGAAGAAGTGATTTATTACATTGGATTTGCAGAAATGCAAATTGTTCATGCAAAGAACAGTGATCAAGGAGTCAGTAAAGCCAATCATATAGGACCCAGTGATGAGGGCACAGCATAGTCTTGTGGACATAACAACCTGGTAGTGAAGGGGATTGCAGATAGCTACATAGTGGTCTTAAGCTATTGGAGAGAAAAGGAAACATTCAGTGGCACCCAAGAAACCAAAAAAGTATATCTGGATGTAGCAGCCTGTGAATGAAATATATTTGGTGGAAGTCAATAAATTATCTAAAGATTTAGTGTGATGACTGTTGAGTAACTAAAGTCAAGAAATGAGAGATGACTGAGACAAAAATACATGGGAGTGTGGAGCTGGATATCCAGGTGAATAATCAGAATCATCCCTGCATTCCCCAGCAAAGTAATCAGGTATATTAAGAGAAACAGCATAGAGAGGACATGCTGGATCTCTTCAGTCTGTCAAACCCATAAGGATGAAGTCAGAAACATTTGTTTTATTCCTACTTCCCATAGCATTCAACTGTTGAGAAATCAAAAGTGATACTTAGAATGAGTTAGTTCAAAAATTTTTTGGTGTTTATGAAATATCTGGTATTTTGAAACTTTAGTTCACTGCTCCTAGAAATTCAAAATAAAGAATAGTGTGCAAAATATGACTGAAAAAATGCTTACTTTGCAAAATATAAATTAGGTATATTATATCTTTTAGGTATTATGTAATAGAAGCTTCTATATATTGCATAATGATAATGAAACTGGACTTTTATAAATACTTCCCTTTACTAATTAATTTTATAGATAAAAATGATATTGTACATGTGTTTTAAAGGAGAAAAAAGGCTCAGAAGTTAAGTAACTTATCCAGAAGTATAATCATTCAGTGTTTGTTCTATGATTCTTCAATGATTGGTTGAATCCAGAGAGAAGTCTTATAAAAAATATACTTATTTACAATTAATTTCAGAAAAACAGAAATGGCACTTGTGTAATAAACTCTGAAAATTTTAATACCTCATTTACTGTTATTTTGTATCCAATATTTTTAATACCAATAGCAGCTAAGAAATTAAAACCTTAGGTTACTTTATTGGGGTATACTAATATTATAGACCACATATTTGCATTAGTTTTCAGAAGAATCATTGTTTTTAGAACTTGATCATTTAAAATCAAATTTCTTCCATATAATTGTATTTCAAATATATGTATATTCTTTCTATATTCCACATATTTCCAGAAATCCTGGCATTACTTAGGTAATATAGAAATATATTTGGTTATGAATATTTTGCTAATAATATCTCCATTTATTTGATGTAAACTAAAGCCTTATAACTTTGAGAAAAATACCATGAGCAAAAGGTGGAAATCCTTTTGAGCATTACCTCTCTAGAAATTTGTCAACCTCATTTTATCATCACAAACATTTAAAACATTTAAGGAACTGAAAATTTCTACTATATACCAGTTTTTTTCCCCACAGAGTGAAGATATTTTAAATTCTTGTGCAGGCAAATTTGTTTTATTCTGAGGTAAATTAAATCAATCTTAAAATTTTGTTCAGACCTAGTCAAATGGAAAGTTTGCCTTTAAATTTTATTTCATAATTAGAGCAGAGAACTTCTGTGAACACAAGCAGAGTATCCTTTCCCTTCCACCCTCATAATGCCATGGCATCTCTTATATTAAGGGTTGTTGATAATGCAACATTTGGTCATCTTTTGGACCAATTTCCAAGAATGTCTGTTTGGCATGCTTCCAAGGACTAATATATCCATGTTAACTTCATACCAGAGAGTTACTTCTCTCTTAGAAGCCAAATAATTTTTACCAAAATATCTTGTTTTCCTTTGTTATGCTCTAATATTTTGATTTGGTAACAGAGAAGATATATTTTAGAGAAATATTTAATAACTCTGTTGCTGAAAAGCCAGATTATTATCCACCAGGGATTTAATAGTACATTTTTCATCATGAATTGTATTTATGTTAATGATATTCTTGATAAGTGGGTTAAAGTATGAAGGAGAGCACTATACAAATAGAGACAATTTTTGAAGATAATGAAAGGTGTTTTTGAAGTGGTTTATATGCTATTGTTAGCTCCTGTCACTCAAGCAGATACCTGTCATACCATGAGCTGGATATAAGTGTATGATAGACACAGCTCAAGGACTAAATAACAGAGTTAAAACATTAGAATAATAAAAGGTGCAGTGTACAAGAGAAATTTATAAGAACAAAGCCTAAAGGACCTGTCAGATAATTTCAAGCATACTAATAAATACATAATGGGAGTCTCAGAAAAAGAGAGAGATAATGGCAGAAAACTTCCCAAATTTAATGAAGAAATGAATGTATATATTCAAGAAACCTAAAATGCTCCAAACAGGATAAACTTGAAAAGAATCCTGCCCAGATACATTGTAGTCAAATTGTCAAATACTAAGGACAAAGAGAAAATTCTAAAATCTGCAAGAAAACAGAACATGTTATGTAAAACTAGGTGCAGATTTCTCATCAGAAACCACTGAATGGAGAAATCAGTGGCACACAATATTTTATATGCTGAAAGAAAACAATTTCAAACCAAGAATTTTAAATCCAACAACACTGTGTTAAAAATAAAGGAGATATTAAGACAAGCTCAATGCAAAACAAAGCTAAGAAAATTTGTCACTACTAGACATGCCCTCTAAGCAATGTTACTGAAATTATTTAGCCTGAAGGGAAAGGACACTAGACAGTGAATCAAAGAGGCATAAATAAATAAAGTTTTCTTCTGAGGTCACCTTATGGATACACACCCCGAGCATTTTTGTATTGTATTTTTTGTATGTAATTCCACTTTTTATTTATTACAAGGTGTTAAATACAAATGCATAAAATAAATATATATCTTTGTTTATGACATGCAATTTGAATAGAAATGATTTGTAAAATGTGTGACAAAAAGTGGGGGAAAAGAAGGGTACAGGAAGAGTGTTTGTGTATGTTATTGAAGTTAAATTGCTATCAAATCATAAATGATTGCATATTGACTTAGGATGTATTTAAGCGTCATGGTAACCTCACACTAAAATAATCTGAAAAAATATACTGAAAGAAATGAGAAGGGACTCAAAATCAAATAAGGATAGAAGTAGGCATTAATAGAAGAAGTGAAAAGCAAAAGAGGTATAATTCTCCAAGAACCAAATAGCAAAGTAGCAGAAGGTATTGCATTATCAGTAGCTACTTTAAATGTAAATGGACTAAATTATCCAGTCAAAAGGCAACTATTAGCAGAATGGTTAAAGGAACATTGCCTGACTAAGTACTGTTTACAAGAGAATTACCTTAATTCAAAGACACAGTAGGTTGAAAGTGAAAGGATGGGAAAAATAGTCCATGCAATTAGTAAACAAAAGACAGCTGGGGTAGCTCTATGAATATCACATAAAATCGTCATCAAGCTAAATCTGTTACAAGGGATAAAGAAGGATACTATGTACCAATAGAGAGGTCAATTTTAGCAAGAAGACAAAAGGTATAAATACATATGCATGTAAAGTGCAGTCTCACAATATATGAAGCTAATATTGACAGATTTGAAGGGAGGAATAAATGGTCTTACAGTAATAGTGGGAGATATCAATACACCATATACAATAAGACACCTAGACTGAAGATTAATAATAATGCAGAAGACCTAAATGACACTATAAACCAGGTAGAGTTAACAGACTTTTCACCCAACATCACCAAATACACATTATTCTCTCATGCACAAGGGTCATTTTCCAGGATAGACCATTTGGTAAGTTAAAAAACAAAACAAAACAAAACAAACAAAAAACAAACTAGAAAACCAAGTCATAATAAATTTAACAATTTTGAAATCATACACTGTATCTTCTTTGTCTAGACTTGAATGAAGGTGGAAACCAATAACAGAGGAATAACTGAATAATTTAAAAAATGTGGAAATCAAGCAATGCATTCTTAAATATCCCATGGGTCAAATAATATTTAAGAAGAAAATTAGGGAATACCATGTGGTTAATGAACAAAATAAAATATAGCAAACTTATACAATGCAGAAAAGTCAGTGGTGTGAGCGAAATTCATAGGATTAAATGTTTACTACAAAAAAAAAAAAAAGAAGGATCCCACAAGATGATAAACTAGAACTAGAAGAGCAAACTAACTCCAAAGAGAGCAGAAAATGAGAAATAAACAAAGATTATAGTGGACATAAATGAAATTGGTTATGGATCCATTGTAAATAGGACATTTGGAAGATGTTATTTTTAGGTTAGTTGTGACCAACTAAATCAGTTTGGGATTTAATCTGATTACTTGAGTCTTCCATAAAAAGATTGAACTTAGGCATAGAGAGAAAGCATTAGACAAAGCTGAAAGTAAATAGAACACATATGAAAAAGGAGAAGACATAGCCATGTGCATAGACATAGAAAAGCTGAGGATTAAGGATCACTGGCAGCCAGCCTTAGGGAAAAATGAATGACCTTACTGATGACTCAGTTTTGGGTTTCTCCCAGACTCAATACCATCAGCCAATCATTTAAACCAACCTACATTATCATATTAATTTTAGCAGCCAGGAAAGTAAGGCAAATTCTTACAAGGAAACAAAAAGAAACCTTTCAAGAACTTGTGTTAGGCAGTAGTTTCTTAGCCTTTACACCAAAAACACAAGCAACAAAAGAAAAAAAAAAAAACAGATAAATGGGATTTCATTAAAATTACAAACTTCTGTGCACAAAAAGTTTTTATTGAGAAAGTTAAAAAAAAACTGCAGATTGGGATAAAATATTTGGAAATCATATGTTAGATAAGGGCTTATTATCCAGAAAGATAAGATTGTAAGAAATCTCAGCCAAAACAGACAAAACTCTAGTTAAAAAATAGGCAATAGACTTGAATAGATATTTCTCCAAAGAATATATACAAATGACCAGTGTGATATAAAAAGATGGGCAGCATCATTAACTGTTATAGAATTGCAAATCAAAACTACAATGGGATAACATTGCATATCCACTAGAATGCCTATTAATTGAGCAGAAAATAACAAGTTTTGGAGAGCATGTGGAGTATGGGAACACTTGTTCATTGTTGGTGGTTATATAAAATGATGCTGGTGCAGCTTCTGTGGAAAGCAGACTGGAGATTCCTCGGAAAATTATGTATAGTATTAACATATGACCCAGCAATCCCACCTTTAGATATATATGCAGAATTGAAAACAAGTACTTGAACAGATACTTGCACACCAAAATTCACTGTGGCATTTTCCACTATTGCCAAATGATGGATGCAAACCAAATGTCCATTAACTGATGAAAGGATAATCTAGTGTGGTATATACATGCAGTGGACTAATACAGGCATAAAAATGAATGAGTTTTTGAAACATGCAAATTCATGGAAGAACCTTGAACACCTCATGTTAAATAAAATAAGCAAGACCCAAAGGACAAATAACGTATGATGTCACTCATATGAAATAATTAGAATATGCAAAGACGGAGTTAGAAAATAGAATGGAGGTTATCAAGGCCATGTTAGGGTTGAATAGCCATGTGCATTTCCATGTGATAGAAAAGCAGAGGATTAAAGATCACTGGCAGCCAGCCTTAGGGAAGAATGCTTAATTGATACAGATTTTATGATTACAGTGATGGAAAAGTTTGGTGATGGATGGTGTTAACGGTAGTACATCACAATACAATTAACACCACTGAATGCTATATTTGCAAGTGGTGAAAATGGAAAATTTAATGTTGTGTATATGTTACTAGAATAAATATTTTTAAAACATAGAACTGTGCAGTGCAGACAAGTGAAAACTATGTAAACTTTGGACAGCAGTTAATAGTATAATTAGAACAATATTTTTCATCGGTTGTAACAAAAATACCATACTGATGAAAAATATTTATACTAGGAAAAAATGCTTTTATGAGGAGGGTATATAGGATCACTGTACTTTCTGCATGTTTTTTCTGCAGATTTAGATTCTGTAAATCTAAAACTTTCCTAACGGAAAACATATATATATATACCTCCACATGAGATGTAAGTACTGTAAAATTGTCTAATTCAATTTAGTCTTTGCCATTTCAGCTTTTGTTTCCCTATATTTGCTTTTACATACACACACACACACACACACACATATATATATACGATGCTATTTTTTTGTTGCACACAGTTGTCTTTAACAGAAATTACATATATTTCCTATGCCTTGCACCTTTCATTTTTTGTGTGTGTGTAGTTTCATTATTTCCTCTGACATGATTTTCTTCAGGCTGAAGAACTTCTGTTAACTTTACTTGTACTGTAGGTCTTTTGGCAACAAATTTCCAAGCTTTTATTTCTCTTTAAAATGTCTCATTATCACCCTTGTTTCCACACATATTTTCACAAGATATAGAATTACTTTCTTTTTTGCCTTTTCACGTCTTGTAAATTTTTTTTCCTTCTGGTTGTACTGCTTCTCATGAGAAGCCAACCATAATTGATACGTTCCCACCCTTGACCTTCCAAAATGTTCCCCCCTCCCTCCTGATCCTTGCATGTCATGTGTTCTCCTTGTCCCAACTTGGCTGCTTTGAAGTGTTTCTTTGTCGTTTGATCATGATGTGCTTCTCTCTCTGTATTGTGTATGCTAGTGTATGTGTGTTTGAGTTAGCATATTGGATTGATCTTGTTTTTGAAATTTTAAAATTTCTAAGAATTTAAAGTTATTTTCCTCAAAATTTTATATTCATTGTTTATGACCCATTTGAGCTCTATTCATGTTTAAACAGTTTTGTTGTTATTGTTTTTCTCTTAGCTCCTCATTTTGAAAAACATTTATTGATCAGGTTTCAAGTTTACTGATACTCTCTCAATAAACTTCAACTGCACCGAAGTCCTTCTGACAAATTATCCTTTATCATATATTTAACTTTTCCTCTCTAATGTGTATTTAGTTCATTTTTATTATACATTTTTTGCTGTGGTTTCTCATCTATTTCCACATTAAGATCATCATTTACTTAAGTCATTAAAACTTATGTGTCTACAACTGCAAGCAAGATAGTCCCATCCACCTGCCCCATAGGATATAAGACCCCTCTCACTTAGAGGCAGAGTGGACATCACCATCCCAGTATCCTCAGGATTGGGAAATGAATGATGGACAAGAGTAGACTTACTGCTATTCTACTATAGAATTATTGTGATTCTAGCAATGGAAGCACTTTCTTCATTGGTGTGGAGACAGTGGCCACTGGAGGTCCTGAGGGGAGGGAGTGGGAAAAATAGGTGTAATTTGGGGGCATTTTCTGGACTTGGGAATTGTCCTGAATGACGTTGCAATGACAGATACAGACTGTGATATTTCTTGTCATAGCTTACAAAAATATGCAGAAGAGAGTGTAAACTACAATGTAAACTATAATCCATGTTTCTTGGCAATACTCCAAAATGTGTTCATCAATTGCAACAAATGTACCACACTAATGAAAGATGTTGTGAATGTGGGAAAATGTGGGAGGGCTAGAGAGCAGGGCATACGGGAATCCCCTATATTTTTTATGTAATATTTATGTAATCTAAGTATTTTCTTAAAAAATGGAAAAGTTTATTAAAACACACAAAAAAGACAATAAAAATATATTTGAAGCTATTTTAAAAATCCTTGGCTACTAATTAGAACTATGGGAGCATCCTGAATTCTGTTTCTATCAATTTCTTTTTTAATTAGTATGGTTCACAACTTTCTTGCTTTGCCTTGTGTTTAGTGGTTTTTAAAATTTTATACTGTACTTTCTGAATGATACATTTTAGGGAGTCTGGGTTATGTTGGATTTATATAAGTGGTTTTGTTCTGGCTGGAAATAAATTCCTGGCAATGCCATTTGAATCTCTCAGGCTTCATTTTGTTTTTTTGTTAAGGATGATCTATTTGGTTTTGTCCTCATTCTTAGGGCATGGCTCTTACACCAGGGCATGGTCCTTACTTCTGTAAGGAAAGTTTTTTCTTAAGGTCTTGCCTATGTTAATAATGACTACTGCCATTCTGGCTGGGCTGTAAATCCAGCTTCTCCCATCTAGTCATGACCACTGGTATTTATGTTCTGCTTTCATCATGGTAGCAATGGCTCTACCTGGTGACTTTTATCTGCACATATACAGCTCAAACTTCAACTAAGAACTTAGAAGGAATCCTAGGACCGATATTTGAGGCACCTCCTTTTGATACCTACTTTCAATGTTCCAACTCCTTCAACTGTTGTAAACTTCAATCTCTGCCTCTTTGGATCTTTTAAGACTGTTATAATATGCTTGTTCTCTGCATCTCACCAGTCAGCAAACAGTACAGAAAGGCAAAGTAAACATGAGTTTCTTATCGTATATTTCCATTAACTTATTAATAACTGACCTGTTATGCCTTTTTTTTTTAAATACCTGAAAACAGTTTCCATCTGCATTTTCCTTAAGTTTGGAGATGTTTCTGATGGCAAGGGAATTCTTGTACCACTTATACTATCACTGCAGAAGCCGAAATCTGACCAATGATTTTAAATATCTTCTGATTTTAATGACAATATAGCTCATTATATTTTTCCTTATGTTTCTTTTCTCTCTTCTTTCCTTTCATGAATTATTCTTGCTTTTTTATTTTTGTTTCATAACAAATGGCTTATCTTTCCTTCCTTTTTGATTATAACTTTTTTTTCTTTGTATTCATTAATTGTTATTTGAGTTTCACCATTTTCTTTATCCTACTATTTTAGGTTGAATTCATTGGTTTTTCTCTAGAACTTAGAAATAACCAATTATATATTTTAATTGTTTACCTTTTTAATAAATAGGTTTAAAGATTTACGTTAATCACCACTTTATAAACAATGGTATGCATTACTCATATTGCTATCTATTACATAAATTATTCTAGACTTAAATATTTTATTTCTTATTTGACCTAGAATAAATTAAAATTGGATTTTTTTCAAATTGAAAAGTCTTTCATTTGATATTTTAAGTATTTTTAAATATATAGCATTTTGTCACATAAAGTGGCTCCTTTAAGTTAAACTTTGAAAAATTATTAAAATTTATGGAATAATTGTAATCAGTTTGTACAAGTGACTCATAGATGCAGGGGAAGAAATTTTCAAATTTTGGTATGCAAATATGCAATTATCAAATATTTATTCACAGTTTATAAATTTGGGGTGTTGGTTTACCTGATGTATTAATTAAATACTAGATATGTTCATCCTGCCACTTCATTTTATTCATTTATTCAGTAAATAATTTATTGAATATCTACAATGTAACCAGCTATGTCTACACAGTATAGCAAAACAATATGAAGTATTTAATTCTTGGAGCTTTTATTTTAGCTGGGAGCTATAGAGAAACATACAGAAATAAGAGGTATGCCATGTTGGAATAGGAAAAGCACTATATAAAAATTAGATGTAAGACAGAATAGGGAGTAAGAAATTCAAGAGCAAGGGCATTAGGAAGCAGCCAGAAATAATATGTTCAGGGCAATAAAAAGTTGGCATTTGATAAAAGACTTGATAGAGGGAAGTGTTAAACAGGTACATGGGAGGAAAGTCTAAACAAGGAGAACAGTGCAAAAGACCTGTGTATAGGGGTGGGACATGCAGTGTAAGGAAAAGCAAAAAGGTCTAACAAGAGTGCCGTTATATTGCTTTGTGAGTGTGTATGTGGGGAGTAATAAGCAACCAAGAACATGTATGTGATATATTCTATGGAGAAAAACTAAATAGAGGGGGTATATGGAGTCAATTGGGCTTCTTCTCATAAAAAAATTAATTTTCAGGGAAAATATTACATGTGAGGAACCTGAAAGAGGTGAAGTAGGAAGTCATGCAAATACCTGGAGGAAGTGGGATTCTGGCGAATGGAATTGTATAAACAACTTCTGGATATTAGTTATTTTTTGTCCTATTCTTGCAGTGTTATGCATCACTTTATTTTAGTAAGGATTGATTTAGAAATATATTGTATTTTGTATTTTGACTCAAACTGATGATCTTTGTCTTTTCCAGAAGAATTTTTCTGCATAATAAATATAAAATTAAAATTTTCTTTAATAGATGAAATTTCATTATACTAATTTTTCAAGTTCCATATTTCAAATATTTCAAAGATTTCATATTTCAAAATCTAAGTTTCTTACTATTCCCTGTAAATGGCTAGCTCACCAAGAAAACATATTTTATTTTATTTTATTTATTTTATTTTTTTCTTTTTTTAATTTTTTTTTATTTTATTTTTTTTTATTTGTAAAATGATATATAAATACATATGCATATATGTGCATTTGTTTACATAAATGTTATTATATATATATATACATTTTATAAAGGTGCCTAGATTACCCAAATATTACTCAGAAACTACAGCGATTCCCATGCTCCCCACCACCCACACCCCCAA
>JAQZBX010001437.1:0-75351 GCA_029593785.1 Cabassous unicinctus | reverse complement strand
CATCCGTTTATATAGCCCACATCTGTAGGCTAGCTGTAGGGAGGAACTCAAACCAAGTCACCCTAATGATGTGGTCAAATGAAAGTCCTAATATTGATTTAATAAAGTAAGAGTGAAACCTCTAAGTCTAATACAGTCTAATATGCACAGAGGAACAGACCAGTTTACAAACAAAATCCAATATCTATTTTTGGAATTCATAAACAATATCAAACTGCCACTGTCAGTAATATTTTTATTGAAATATTTGTTCCATTTTCATTTCATGTAATTAATGTTATGGTTGTGTTTAAGTTAACTATCTTAGAATTTGTTTTCTCTTCATCTAATTTGCTTTTGTTCTGATTTAGATGTTGAAGGTCAGAAGGAACCCTCTTTTCTTAATGTGACATAATTTTTTATTGTATGTGTATAAAATAATAGAGACTGAAATAATCCCCTTCACAAAAGAGGATATCCCTTATACCAGAGGTTCTTAACCTTTTTAGCCAGTCAGGTGAAAACTGCAGACCCCTTCTCAGAATGTAGTGGCAGATAGTTTAATGATACTCAACTAGCGTCAGGTCTGACAACAACAGTAATTTCGAAGTATGGATGAGTGTAAGTGACTTTTTGAGATATGCAACAACTGTAATGTGATATGAAATGAACACTACTGTAATTTATTGCATACATTCATAAGTGAAGGAAATGCTAGATTTCAGTTAGGGGTCAGAGAAAATAAAGATAATAAGCTGGGTTTTTTTTCAATTCAAGCTCCAGGACCCCTGAATCCTTTCCACAGACCCGGACCCCTGGTTAAGAACCCCTGCCTTATACTATCTTTTTACTAAAATGGTGAGCTGAGTTAATCTAATATGTAAGTGATGTTGCAGCTTTAATTAGATTAGTTGAGCACTGGCTTCAAATTTTGTGAGAGTGGAATGAGGACTTTCCCTTCTGCAAGGTTCAGGATTGGAGAACCCACAAGACACCGATTGACATTTTTCCTGGGACATCCACAGCCTTCTGTGACTTTCTGCATCCTAATCAGAAGTGGAATCTGTCTTCCATTGTGGTTTATAAATTACAATTTAATATTTAATAGCAAAGATGAAGATCTTTTAATATATTTCTTGGTCAATCAGATTTCCATTCTGGGAATTATTTGTTCATATCTCATGTCTGTTTTTCTAACATGTTGCTTTACTTTGTTTTTATATATTCCATGTAGCACATTTTAAATTGTTATTAGCATGATAATTGGTGTTGGGTACTGCCAGAAACAGAAGCTACCAAGTTGTGTTGGAGTGTGTTAATGTATGTATGGAGAGAATTTCTTTTAATTATTCATATTATACTTTTGTTTATCCCATTTTTTATGCATAATAATAATGGTGATACTGTGTCATATTTTTAGTATATAGATATAAATTTTTAATAGGCATTTCTGACTTGATGTCTCCATTGACTATGTGAGGTAGGCTTAGCAAGCATTTTATTCCCGTTTTACCCAAGAAAAAACAAGCTTGGAAATTCTCTGAGTCCATATGACTAGGTGAGGTAGTTTGAGTACTTGAGTCCAGATCACTGCCCCCTTGCCCAGCACCCATTTGCTCACCATGCTTCTCTACTACTTACGGAAAAGCAAGAGTAAACTTCTGCATGTTTTATGTCATTGATTATACGTTTGAAATTTCATGGGTTTCAAATAATAAAATATTGAATAAATCACTGATTTTTATTTTTGAAATCAGAAGGGTAAGATATAATTTAATACTCTGAATTATCCCTGAATCTCCTTCTGTTTACATCCTATATTATTAAATATTTTACAACAAGAGCTAAAGCTTTCATTGGTGGTGGGATTTTGATTAACCCTACTTTTTATTTTGATATTTCCAAATTTTTTGTATTATATTTATATTATTGCTATAGTTATAACTCACTCAGTCTTAGGGCCTTTCTGCCCCTCAAGCATATAAGCAAAATTGATTTGAATTCCTTATTTCCCATTCCTCAATTCCATCTGCATTCCCTATGCCAATTCCACAGCCAAAGTCCACCATACCTTCCCGCTTTCTGCGATTTCACAGCAAGTTTATGTTTTCATGACTTTCTGGATATCTCTATTCTTTACCCACATTGACGGAAACTAGACTGAAAGATTTTCAGGTTTGCTACCAGGTTCTTTTGTGATACTACATTCAGAATGATGTTTCTTAACATTATCATAGAATAAGAAACAGCTGTTTCAGCCACAAAGCACAGAATATATGTAGTACTGTTTGGGTAGTTTTATTTCTGAAGAGCTCCAAAGACACATGGAATTCCATTGCCCAAATAAACAGTGTAACTTAACTTATCAAGGTCTAACTAATGCTGTAGGGCTTGGAACTTATGAAATAGCAAATAGCTGGGGTGGTTTTTTTTTGTTTTTGTTTTGTTTTTTACTAAATTCAGTGCCTGTTATTCTTTTGTGATTTGCTTTTGTCACTCAACACTATGTTACGAATATTCTTCATTGTTGATGTCTATAGATGCTGCTTATTCCTCTCTCATTGCCATAAAGCATTGCTTTGTTAAGAACAAACCAAATTTATTTATCCATTCCACTGTTGATGAATATTTTAGTTTTTCCAGTTCTTGGCTGTTGTAACACAATGCTGCCATGAGTTCTTGTCAGTGTAAATGATTCATATTCGTGAGTTTCTCTATGGTATTTACTCACTAGTAGAATTGCTGGACTGTGAATTGTACATATTTTCATATTTATAGATAAGAGCAAACTATTTCCAAACTGATCCTGCCAATTTATACTCCCACAGGCAAGGCATGAGTGTTCCCATTTGTCTCCATCCTTGGCAACCCTGATATTATGAGACTTTAAATTTTTTTCTAACCTGTTGCAAATGCAATTATTTATTATTTTGGTTTTAATTTGTATTTCCCATGAGACTAAGCATGTTTTTATATATTATTTTGGGCATTTGAAGGTCCTATTTTGTGAAGTTCTTGTTCAAGTTTGTCTTTTTACGAACAATTATTGCTGATGAAAGTCAGCTGTTTGTTACTCCATACAAGGTAATCTATGTTTTCTCTCACACTCTTTTAACTGCTCTACTCTTTGTTTTCCATGCTCTTTGGTTTCACTGAGATGTATCAAAATGGGGATTTCTTCTCATTTAAACTGATGACATTTGTTTGGATTCTTGAATCTGAACGCTGGATCTTTCTTTCATTAATTCTGGAAAATCCTTAGCCTTTTACCTTCAAATATTGCCTCTACTCTAAGCTTTCTTCTCCTTCTTGGGCTTGAATTAGACAAAGACTTTTCAAATGTTCCTCAGTGCCTCTTAGTCTGTCCTTGATATTTTTCATCTCTTTGCCTCTTTGTGATGTACTCTGGGTAATTTCTTCAAATCTCTCATTCAGTTCACTAAATCTTTCTTCTGTTAAATGCATTTTGGGTTAAAATTGTCCTTTGAATTTCTTTCAATTATGGCTTTTATTTCTAGAAATTTTATTTGGTTCTTTTTCAATGCTGCTTGGTCATTTGTTATAGTTTCTTATCCCCTGCACATAATTTCAAACTTGGCTTTTACTTCTTGTAAGATATCAAGCATTTTATAAACTGTGTCTGATACTTCATTGTCCTTGAAGCTCTTGAGAGTCTGTTCCTGCTGTTTATTGTTTCTGCTGGTTCTCCCTCATAGTGTCTTGTTTAGTGATTTTTTACTACGGGCTGCTCAGTTGCTTTGGGATTTATTATAGAAATTCATTGAGGACTGGTATGATGATAAGTTCTTACAGATTTGCTTTTGCTTCTGTGAGCTGGTCTTAGGGATACCAATAATTTGGGATCACTCTAAATTAAATTCTCAGCTTGAGGTTTTTTTAGACCACCCATGTGCTGTGCATTCAGTCTTCAAATGCGTGTGAGGATTGGTTTGCGGTTATAAATTCATAAAGGTTTTGTTTTCCCTTCCATTCAGCACTTGTCTTTGAGTCAGTTGATTTTCAATTTAGGTCCATCATTGGGGGGGCTGTTTTCCAGTTTACTTTTACAGTGAGGGTGTTTCCATTTGGGTTTTCAGCTTTTGGGGGAAGGCAAGAATCTCTTATTAGATTTATTATGAGCAGAACTTGGACTTTGTTTCTTCTTCTTTGAAATCATAAAAAACCAAAGTATTTAGTTCAACAAGTGTCCTCAGGGTGAAATCCAGCTGCAGCAGTCCACTTACCAATCTCCGTACTAGAATGCCTTACTCTCCTGTCACTTCATTGATCCTTTTAAAAAGAGGTATTTTTATATCTTATTCAAGAATTCTAGTTTTTTTCAATACCAGAAACAAAGTTGACTTGGTTTTTTTTAAAGCCCCTTTTCCCTGTGGGTTCATTCCATACTACAGAATTCTACTATCTTTGCCAACTCTTGATGGGTTATTCAGAAAATTAGATCTTTTACATTATTCCCCCTCTGAATTATATTCCAAGAATGAAGAGGCCCAATCTGCCACACAATTTGCTGGTTGCCACCAACTTTAGTGTACTAATATCTTACCTGTTTTTTTTAAAAACCCCTCTAGTAATTGATTTCTTTAATTTATTCTTTCTCATGGCTAGGTATATTGTAATCCATGTGCATGCAATTTTTTATCTTTTATATAAAGCAGTGTTGTTTTTTTGTGTTTTTTTCTTTATTTTTAAACAAGTTTTAGATTACATAAATGTTACATGAAAATATAAGGGATTCCCATATACCCCACTCCCTCCCTCTCCCACACTTTTCCTTGTTAACAACATCTTTCATTACTGTGGTACATTTGTTACACATATTGAAGCATTGCTACTAAGCATAGTCTATTGTTTACATTATGGTTTACACTTTGCACCACACAATTTCATAGATTTTGACAAAATGTATAATGGCTTGTATCTGTAATTGCAATATCAGGCAGAACAATATCCAATGTCCCAAAAATGCCCCATGTTATACCTATTCTTCCCCCTCCCTCCCCTCAGAACCTCTGGTTACTATTGTCTTTACATAAATGTTACAAGTTCTTCCATTACTAGAATAATAAGTCAACTTTAGTCCATAATTGCATTCCCACTTTATGTTTGTTCCTCAATCTTGAGGATTTGGGGATGGTGATGCCCACTCTGCTTGATTGAGAGGGGGCTTAGATCCCATGGGCAGATGGGCATGTGCATGCAACAGCACACATACTTCAGTCTATGAAACAGTATGACTTATGTACCCTTTCCCTTTTTTCTCTGATCTTTCCATATCCCCTTTCAGAAATATGTTTTTCATTTTAGCAGCCCTACTTTTTTTTAATAATTATTTTTTTTTATTTTTAAAGAAGCTTTAGATTACATAAATGTTGTGTAAAAAATATAAGGGATTCCCATATGCCCCACTTCCACCCCCTCCCATACTTTCCCACATGAACAACATCCCTCATTAGTGTGGTACATTTGTTACAATTGATGAACCCATACTGAAGCATTGCTACTAACCATGGACTACAGTTTACATTATAGTTTACACTTTGTCCCACACAATTTTCTAAGTTATGATGAAATATGCAATAGCCTGTATCTGTCACTGTAATGTCATGCATGGTTCAAATAAAAATGAGCATCAACCCTACTGTGGCAAGTGGTAGCAGAAAAGAGCAAGCCAATGCAACTAGCAAGACTCTCCGAGGAAAGATGGGGACCATTCTGTGATTTCCAAATGCTGATTTTCACAAAAGACCCAGGAAAAAATTTTCTTGGGGATACATATATAGTTAAGATATAACATTGGTAGCATTTACCAGAAATTAGGCATTAACTAGGCTAGGTGCAGAAGAGATTAAGACAAGAAAAACATTCTAAACAGAAGGAAGAGCATGTGTAAAGTCTCAATTGAGAGGTAGAACCCTGTGCCCTTGAGGAATTGAAGGAAGTCCAGGATGTCTGGAGTCTAGAAAGCAAAAGGAGCGCGGGGCAGAATAAGAATCAAAGAGGTAGGCAGGAGCTGGTCTCATGAGGCCTTGCAGATCAAGGTAAGGAAAAATTTTTAAGTGTTAAGTGTTTGTGGCAGGGGGCAGGGGAAGAGCTGGATGTCAGAGGTAAACTCAGGTAGAGATATAGGTCTGTGAGCATTCTGAGTATTATATATATTGAAAACAAGTGCTCACCTATAGAAAGTATACAGTTCTTGACCAGGCTTGCTTATGTTCTGTTAGCATCTTTTATTTCAAATGGGAAGACTGTGGCTCAGAGACATTCAGTAACTTGCCCCATATTACCCTCTCTTATCACACCTCTTATCACATCCTCCTGGGGCCTCCTCTGTAAGAAGAATAGCTCTGATTAGAAATGGTTCTGTCACGTCAAAACTTGGCCCAAGAAAGTTTCCATAGAAGAAAAAGTTGACTTTTTTAATAAGCGGTTTCTGCTAGGTAAAATAAAATGGTATACAAAGCACAGTAAAGCCCCTTTCTCACAAAAATGAAGAAAGAAATCATTACAGCCTGGTCACACATATCTCTGAGAAGTCAAGCAGCAGCATCTGTTGCTGATCTTGAAATGAGAAGGTCAAAGATTAAATGGGTTGAAGAAAGCAGTCTGAAACATTCTTCAGTGAGGTATGGTAGCTCACACACTCAAGGCAAGGGTTCATCAGCTAATGAATTGCCCTTTCAACATTTGAAAACACCTTGTATGAGAAAATTTTGAAAAATATCCTGAGTGAAAAGTCAGGATTTAATGAAATTCTAGTTAATAATATTTGAGTGTAATGAGAAACACACCACAAGTTAAGATATCCAAATTTACCCCCTATTTTGTATTAGCTTGGTACTTAGCAAACATCATGAATACTTGAATACTAGTTCAAATATTTTAATAAAAATTGGGTCTTTTTAATGAAATTTCATTTTACCTAGATTTTGTGCTTTATCTCTACTCTTAAATCTCTTTATACCTGGAAGTCTTTGTGTTTCCATAGCTTTGACAGATATCACCATTCTTTGGGAAGCATTTGTTCCCTGCTCTTTCAGAAAAACTTCTAAAATCCCATATTCTTCTCCAGCCACCACAGCTCCATTTCTGCTCTTCCATATGACAGAAGGCCTTGGCTACAATCTCTACTTAACACACATCTTCCCGTTCATTCTGATCATGCTGCACTCAGGCTTTTGCCCTAACCATCATATTTAAACTGCATTTTGTCAAGAACACCGATGTCCTCCTTGTTGCTAAATCTAATACTCAATTCTCCATCCTCTTCTCATTTGACCTATGCCTGGTATTTGAACAGATAGTCATTCCCTTTGCCCACGAAAACACTTTCTCACTTTGACTTCCAGGATATTACACACTCCTGTGTTTCTTCCTCCCTCTCTTGCTGGCCTGTTGTCTGTCGGGTTCTTCCTCATCAACCTGACCTCTAAAAGTTGGGATGCCTCAATCTTTTCCTTGGATTTCTCTTCATTGTCTCCATTCATTCCCTTGGTGATCCCATCTAGTGTCCTGGCTTTAAATTCTACCTGTGTGTGACGAGTCCCAAATGTCTATCCCCGGACTAGATGTGCTTTCAGAATACTCGTAATCAACCACCTAGCTGACATCTAAAGCAACAAAGGTAATTTTAAAAAGTGAGAGAGCATTTCTAAGCAGCAATAGAAAAGTGGAAGGTGAAGTGGAAGATTGCCCAAAGAATAGAATCAAACGTCAAAGTGATAGAAAATGGGAGAAAAGGAATAAAAAATTTGAGAAACAATTCAAAAAATTTAATATTTTACTACTAGAAATTCTGGAGAGAATGAAGAAAAGGAGAAATGCAAATTATCAGGAAAATAATAAAAATAAATAATTTTCCATAATTAAAACAAACAAAAAGGACCCTACATGAAAAGGCCCACGGACTCTATGGCAGAACAGTTTTTTTTTGTTTTTTTTTAATCTATACCAAATCACATCATCGTGAAATGCCAGAACTCTGGAGATTACGAGGAAATATTAAAAGTTTCCAGCAAGAAAAATTGAGTAACATATGAGGAGTAGTCATTAGAATGGCATATGGTATTGGACTTTGTAAAACAGCACAACTGTATGCTAGAAAGTAGTTCATTCAACCATGATTTATTGAGTTCCTATTCTGCACCAGGCACTATTTTAGGTGCTGACAATAGAGAGATGCCTTTGAGATTCTGAGAGAAATTTATTTCCAGCCTAAAATAAAATATTCTATCCAACCAGACTAAAGTGTAAAAAGTAAATTAAATGGTACCTCTTGTGAAATTTTTCTCAGGAAGCTACTGGAGCATCTGGGCCACCGAAATAGTTTGTAAACCAAGAAAGAGGAATTCAGGATTAGAGGATGTAAATGAAGGGATTTTCAGGGTGACTGGAAGAGATGTCCCAAGACAAATATTATCAGGGTTCAGGAAAGATGTCCTGGTGAAAAAAAAAATGGAATTCACTGATTACCTATTTGTTTGACTACTGGGAGACGCTTCTGAATTCTATTAATTCTGAAAATTAATTCTGACAGTGCAAATTAAAAGTGTTGAAAGTACCAGCTTCTGGGACTGAGATTTGTGGTGGGATGCTTTTATCATTACAAGTTTTATAGTAATATTTGACTTTTTAAACTATGTACATGTATTACTTTAATATAATAATTTAAATTCAAAATTTTAAAATAATGGAATTAGAACAAAATGATCCCAGTTGAAGCAAAGACAACATAGTATTTTCCTTTTGTTATTCTTAAACCTAACTCAAATCTCAAAAAGATTAGCTTGTTGCTTTGCTTTCAAGTGAGCATTGTGCTTTGTTTTCCAACAGCATTGTTACTATCTCCTTTAAGATATTTTGGGTAGATAAGCATCAGTTTCAACACATGGTCAGAAAAGCAGATTCTGCTAGGTAAAGACTGAAATGAATTTTATGGCCTCCATAAGCATTTGCATCAAGCTATGCAGCCTGTATTTTCTTAAGAGAGAAGATAACATTTTTTTTATCAAAGCAGGGTAAAACTGGCTATAAATTATGCAATGTCTGTTTCCTGATTCACAGAGAACTACAGTCCATCTGGAACCAAGCGGGAATGGAGCTTTGTAAAGATACTCTCAGTCAATGTAAATTATAGAAAGAAGAATGTTTCCACCTTGGTGCAGCCATAGGCCCCATCAGTTGCTTTCCTATACTTTGATAGAAATAGCCCCCTACTGCCTGGATACCAGATACCCAGGGCATTTTTATATTTATTCTTCAATAATTAAAAATGAGAATAGTAAGAATCATGGTGAAAACAGACAGGTTTGATAAATTTAGTTAAAGTTAAAAAGCTAGTGTTGGAGTATGAATTTCTCAGTATATCTATAGCAAGAACCCAATGTCCGTAGCCTCACGATGACAGTGAGAACATAAAAAGTTGGAAGCATTAGTGTGTTCAGAATGTGAATAACCTTTTCACCCCAAGAAATCTGAATTCAAAGATGGTTAACCACACAAATGAAAATATCTTGGGTGGTCTAACTCTAGACATTAGTTCTCAGTATATTTGGCCAAAGCACAAAACCACCAAGGCATTTGGCATGATGGATGTTCTCTTCCTAGAAGATGTTTGGGGTTAAGCAGGTTGTTGTAAGTCAGACATGGGTGGAATAATTGTGGCAAGAAGTTTGTTGAGGGGTTTACCATGTGCCAGGTCATAACCAGCCCTTTCTCCTTGAGATAGTCATTGATAGAACCCATCCTCATTCAAAAAGCCTTCTTTTTTCCCTATTCCTCCTGTTAAGTACAACTAAATACCCCTGACATTAAATATAAAACAGATATAAGAAGATTCTGAAAGGTGGACAGTGGAAGACAGACTGGCTAGAGACTTTTGGGGCTAAGGAATGACACTATAGTGAATTCCCTGGGTTTTCCTTTTGCTACATATATCCTAGATTGGGAGCCGAAGATAACAAACCTGAAACACTAGTGGGCATGGACAGAAAAACCCCAGGAAAAGGCTGTTCTCTGAAGCTCAAGGACCAGGAAAGGGTTAGACTAGCAAGACAGATAACATTTAGATACAACACTCTATTCCAGTCAAACATCACAGAAAAAAACTATGGTCAAACCCTAACAATGCCAGCAAAGGCCAAGTGGAGAGCCTAGAACTCCACCCTTACCAAGCTGTAACAAAAGGCCCCTAGTTCTCACCCTGACCAGGGTGGTGTCAGAGAAGGCTGAATGGTAAGCTGGGACTTTCATCCTTGTCAGGCCATAATGAGCCCCTCCCTGACCTCGGAGTGTCAGTGAAGACAACACGGGGAGAGGCATCTCCACTGGGATGGTATCAGAAGAGATCTAATGGAGAGTCAGGAGGCTGACCCCCATACCTGTGGTATCAGTGGAGGCTACATAGGCAATGAGGCACACCTACCCTTCCCAGCCAGTGAGGGCTTGGTAGACATCTAGTAGAGAACTGGAATTTCCACTGCTCCCCAGCAATAAAAAGGAGCATCCTTACCTCAGGTGTCAATTGAGGCCAATGGAGAATCTGTACTTTTAACCACACCTGCTGCAGGAAAGAGGCAGAACCTATCTCCTCTGCTGGAGCAGTATCACAAAAGTTTAAATAAAATCCAGAGTCTCATAGTGTACTACCCAAAATGTCCAGATTTCAATTTTAAAAATCTCTCATTATACTAAGGACCAGGTAATACAAAACTGAATGAAAAGTGACAATCAATAGAAGCCAAAAGCAAGGTGACTGAAGTGTTTGAATTATCTCACAAAAATGTTAAAGCAGCCATCATAAAAAGATGCTTCAATGAACAATTACAAACGTACTTGAAGCAAACGAAAAAAATATATAACATTTTGCAAAGAAGTAGAAGATATAAAGAAGAATCAAATGGAAATTTTAGGCCCAAAAGATTCAATACTCAAAATAAAAAGACAAATCTGTGCAGAAGAATTCCAAATAAATTATCTAGGATACTACCCCAAAGGAGGGAGAGAATAGCTACCCACTCCCTTAAGTGTGTATTGTGTACTCCTTTCTTCTGAAGAGTGCAATATGGAATGGGACCAAAATAGTAACTTAAAGTGGAGAAACATGACAAATACTACCTCAGTCAAATAACCAAGGTCAACATCAACAGTCATAAATAATGTTGATAGTATATACCCTTCATATAATATGATGAAAATGATACTTTACCTCTGTGTTCTTGCTCCCTCAAACCAATAACCCCAGTCTAATCATGAGAAAACCACCAGGCAAATTCCAAAGAGGGGGCCATCTTATAAAATATCAGACCAAATTCCTCAAAACTGTAAAGTTCATACAAAAAAAGGAAAGTCTGAGAAACTGTCCTAGTCAAGCGGAGCCTAATGAAACATGACAAATGAATTGAATGTGGTATAATGGATGGGATCTTGGAACAGAAAATGTGCTTTAGATAAAAACACAGGAAATCGAATAACAGTGGTTCATTGATTGTTACAAATGAAAGATACTAATGTAAGATGTTACTAATAGGGAAGATTGTGTGCAGAATTTGGTACCAGTGAATGGGGTCATGCTTTTGCAATTACCAAAATGCTGAAATGGTTTTATAAATGGAAAAAGGGAATTTTTTTTGGAGGAATTTTGAGATACATGATAGAAAAGGCTGAGATTGCTTTGCAGAGACTGTTGGTAGGGATATGGATGCTAAAGAGACTTTTTATGATGCCTTAGAAGTAAATGGTGAAACTATTATTGGACACTGGAGGAAAGGAGATCCATGTTTTAAAGTTGCAGAGAACCTAGCAAGATTGACTCCTGATGTTTTTTGGAAGGCAGAATTTGAAAATGGTGAGCCTGGGCATTTAGCTGAAGAACTTTCCAAAGTAAAGTTGGAGAATGTGGCTTGGCTTCTTCTTGGAGTTTATAGCAAAATGCTAGATGAGAGAGATAAGCTGAGGACTGAATGGGGCACAAAGAAACCAGAAACTGATTTTGGAAATTCAAGCTTCTGGAAATCAAGCTCCCAGATGATAGTGTCCCATGTGAGGACTTAACTAAACTTGGGACTTGTAAATCAGGATTAAAGATGCAGTTGTCTAGGAAAGACTTGTGGAATGTCTTACTATCTGATGGCTTGGACCCCTGCTTTTTGCATGCTAAACCAACAAGATTTTTGAGAGAGCTGTATGAATAAAACCAATGTCAGCTTGGAGTAAAAGGGACATGGAAAGGAGAGATTGAAGGAGAAACAGCTTTAAGAGGAAAACCATGGAAACTGAGATCTGGAATTAAGACATTGCCTTGGGCCAAGAGAGGAACCCCACCCATGAATACAGAGAGGGTGACTTTGCCCTAGCAGTTGAAGAGGGTGGATGTTCCCACCCAATTCAGGGAGAGTTTTGCCACCTCAGGGTACAGAGAGGATGGAGCATATTCCTCAAGGATTAGGACAGTTAAGGTCAGTACCTCATAGGTCTAAGAGGGGTGGACCTGTCCCCCATGGATTAGGGAAAGCCAGGTAGTCAACTCATTGCTCTGAGAGAGTTGAGCCTGTATGCCAAAGGTTAGGGAGGATGTTGTCTTCACTTCACTCTACTACGGGGGTTAAGACTCTAACCCAAAGATTGGGTAAGGTGTGGCATTCACCCCAGTGCTCTTGGAGGGTAAGGTCTAGAGTTTGGTCGACACCCAGATGCTTGATGAGGGTGGAACCAATAAAATAGCCATTGCGCAAGCCTGTGGGAAGGGTGGGTCCCCATGAGGTCCCAGGGAGAAGAAATCTGTGTCTTAAGAATGACTCTCAGACTTTGAAATCGAATGGAAGATGCCCTGCAGGTTTACTGAACTGTAGAGGACCAGTGACTCATGCTTCCCTTCCAAATTCTTCTTATGGTAATGAAAATGTTTATCCTTTGTCTGTTTATTTGTGTATTGGAAGCAGATAAATTGTTTTGTAAGTTTCAGAGGTCTACAGCCAGATGTGACTTTGCCCCAAGAAAAACTTTTTCTTTAAACTGACTGTGATATGATTACTCAGCATTGTTACTGATTTAAGGTGTGTGTCTTTTTTTTTTTAATATTGTAATGTCTTTTTGGAATTCAGAGGATGGAGTGTAGCAGTTTGATATTATTGATGAATTCCAAAAAGAAATAATCAATTATGTTTGTAAACTGGTCTTTTCCTCTGGGCATATTAGAGTGTATTGGTTTCAGAAGTTTTACTTTTACTTGATTAAATACAGATTAAAGCTTTGATTGGGTCACGTCAGTAGGACGTTAAGTCCTCGCCTCCTTGGTGGGCAGGGACTCACAGAGAAACTGCACCACAGAGAAGGGAGGTGGGAGTTTTTTAATGCTGGAGCCCAAGGAAGTAAGCACACAGAGGAGCACAGCAGCTGTGCCTGGAGAGAATCGAGCCCTGGGGAGAGAGACAGAGCCAGTCGCCTGATAGTCTACAGCTGGTCTTGTGGAGACAGCAGGGCAGCTGAGCCTGGAGAGAAACAAGTCACAGGAAGAGAGGTACCCAAGAAGCCTGAACTCTTGGCAGATGTCGGCAACCATCTTGCTCCAACACGTGGCAATAGACTTTGGTGAGGGAAGTAACTTATGCTTTACGGTCTGGTAACTGTAAGCTTCTACCCCAAATAAATACCCTTTATAAAAGCCAACAGGTTTCTGGTATTTTGTATCAGCACCCCTTTGGCTGACTAATACAAGGGGTTTATGGAAATTCTTTGTGCTATCTGCTGTATTTTGCTGTAAATCTAAAACTACCCTAAAAGGCAAAGTCTATTCATAAAAAAATAAAACTCAATGGATGAATAAACAACAGAATGAGGGGGCATAAGAAAGAATCAGTGACCAGCAAATAAAACATTAGAAATCCAATATGAGCAACAGAGAGAACATAGACTAAAAACAAAAATAATGGTACCTCAGGTACCTGTGGGAGGATAACAAAAGATTTGTCATTAGAGTTCCAGAAAAGGAAGAGAAAGAATGTAGAGCTGTAAAGTGCTGGAAGAAATAATAGGTGAAAAATTTCCAAACATGCCAAAAGATAGACCCACAGATTCAAGGAGCTGAGCAAACACCAAGCAGGATAAACCCAAAGAAATCACCCAAGACACATCATAGTCAAGTATATGAAAGCTAAAAAAATATATATATATATATTGAAAGTAGCAAGACAGAATTGATAGCTTACAAATAAGGGAAGAACATTTAGAATGACAGTGAATTTCTTGTCAAAAACCTTGGAAGTCAGGAGGCCATGACACAGCATTTTTCAGTGCTGAAAGAAAAGAACTATTAACCCAGAATCTTATATTCAGTGAAAATAACCTACAGGAGTGAATGGGAAATTAAGACTTTCTCAGATGAAGGAAAACTAATAGAATTTGTCACCAGGAAATCTACGCTAAAATAGGACAAAGGAAGTTCTCTAAACAGAAAGCAGGAACCTTAGAACATCAGGAAGGAATAACCAACATGTAAGTTATGCACTAGTTCTTTCCATCTCCTATTGACTTTTCTAAATTACATTTTATGGTTGAAGGAAAAATTATAACATTATGTGATATGGTTCATTCAAACTGATTAAATGACAACACCAGTAGACTATTTATTAGTTTTGTATATATAATGTAAAACTAGAGCAACCTGGAAAAAGTTGTACAAAGATAGACACTCAAAATTACCGTAGTTAAATCAAAAAGGAATTTGTAAAAGAAAAAAAAAATGTTCCAGTAACACACAGGAAGGCAGGAAAAAGAATATAGGTAAATGAAAAACAGAGGGAACAGCAGGAAACAAAATATAAAATGAAATAGTTAACCCTGAACATACCTATAATTAATTATATTAAATTTAAGTGGTTTAAATATGCCATTTAAAAACAGAGATAAAGAGATTGGATTAATATACATGATCCAACTCTATGCTGTCAGCAAGAAATTCACTTCAAATATAACAATATAGGCATGTTGAGAGTAAAAAGATATAAAATATTTATCATGTTAACATTAAACAAAAGAATGCAGGAGTGGTTATATTAACATGAGACAAAGTAGAAAAGAAAATTACTAGAGACAGAGTACGGCATTATATAAGGATAAAAGGACCTATCCACATGGAAGAAAAAACATCCTAAATGTTTATGCACCAAACAAAAGAGCTGCAAAACATATAAAAGTTATAGGAGAAACAGTCAAATCCACAATTATAGTTGAAGATTTCAACACTTTTATCCCATCAGCTGACAGAAAAATTTGACAAAAAATCAGCAAAGATATAGAAAACTCAACACCATCATCCAACAAGACTTAAACAACATATAGATTATTTTGGCCCATAACAGCAAAATAATTTTTAAGTGCCTACAGAGCACATACCAAGCTCTGTAGACACTTACAAAAAGATAGACTCTATCCTGGGCCATAGAACAGCAAGTTAAAAGATTGAAATCATGCAAAGTGTGTTCTCTAACCACAACGAAATTAAACTACAAGTCAAAAGCAGAAAAATAATGGGAAAATATCCAAACACTTAGAAACTAAACAACACACTTCCAAATAATCCATCGATCAAAGAAGAAGTTTCAAAGGCAATCAAAAAATACACTGAACAGAGGATTAAGATGTGGAGTCAGCAGCTTCAGTGCTCTGTCCATCCACAGAAGTATTGAACAATGAGCAAGAACTGGCAGAAACATCTTTCTCAAAGTTCCAGAGAACAGTTAAATGACTGCAGTAACAATGTGAGCAGTCAACTACTTACTGTACTTAAAAGTTGTAAGATCTTGTGGTTCCCTAGCTACCCCTCTCAAAACTTTCACCATCTTGTCATGGAGTCAGTCCATGCATACAGTGCATAAAATGTAATGATAAGTCAATGGTTTGGACTCATAATGTAAGAACATGTAATTTGTGACAAAAACTACATATATTGGTATCAAAGCAAATGAGATTGTTATATATTTAGGATATTAAATTTTAATTCTCATGGCAACTACAAAGAAAATATCAGAAAATATGCAAACTCATAGAGACAGAAAGTAGAGTAGTTCACCAGGGATTGGGGAGCAGGGGCAATGGAGATTTAATGCAAAGGGAGTGTAGAGTTTCTGTTTTGACTGAAGGGAAGGGTCTAGTATTGGATGGTGATGAGGGTGTCGCAACATTGAGAATGTGATTCATCTCACTGACTGGTATGCTTGGGAGGGGTTGGGGTAGGGAAAGAATTATGTTGTATATGTTTTCAGAATTGAAAAATGAAAGAGAAAGATAAATTAAAGCAATAATGACAATTAGAAGCAATACATGATTCTAGATGGAATCTGAGAATGAAGGAGAGATGGCTCAAAAGGACATTACTGGGGCATAAGAAAAATTCATATCAAATGTAAGCTTTATTCAATATTTAATTTCTTGAACTTGATAACAGCATTTAAGGTGATTACATAAGTGAATATTCTTGTTTGCAGGAATTATACACAGAATTATTATGTGCTCAAGGAGTATGGTGTATGTAATCTGCTCTCAAGTGTTCAGAAAAGAAAAAGAGAGAAAGAGAGAGGGGGAGAGAGAAAGAAGAAAGAAAGATGCAGCAAGGATGGCAAAATTCTAAAACTGGAGGATCTTGGAATATAGGGAGATGGGAATATGTTGGAGTCCTCTGTATGGTGTTTGTATTATTTTTGCAACTGTCCTTTAGGTTTGAAATTATTTCAAAGTAAACAATTAAAAAATACTTCAAGCTCATCAAACTCAAACTGAAAATAGAACATCAAAAATTGTGGGGCACAGCTAAAGCAACGCTGAGATGGAATTTTATAGCACTCAATGTAAACATTAGAAAAGAGTAAAAGTCTTAAATCAGTAATACTATCTCTCACTCAGAACTCAGAGAAGAGCAAAGTAAACCCAAATCAAGAAGCAGGAAGGAAATGGTAAAGGTAAGAGTAGAATCAATGAAATTTAAAACAGAATGATAGAGAATATCAGTGAAACAAAAAGTTGGTTCTTTGAAAAGATCAATAAAATTGACAAACTCCTAGCAATACAGACAAAGGAAAAAACAGAAAAGGCACAAATTACCAATATCAGGAATAAAACACAGGACATCAATGCAGATATCAAAAAGATAATAAGGGAATACAAAGAACAAATCCACACATATAAATTTGTCAATATAAAAAAATGCACCAATTCCCTGAGAAACCCAAACTACCACAACTCACCCAGGATGAAATAGATAATTTTAATAGCCCTATATGTATTAAGGAAATTGAAATAATAATTAAAAATGTCAATGAAGATATCTCCAGTTTCGTTGGAGAATTCTACCAAATGTTTAAAGAACAATTAACAGCAATTCCACACAATCTCTTCCTAAGATATAAGAGAAGGAAAGTTAGTATTACCCTGATACCAAACCAAGAACACAGTACAAGACTATAGACTAATATCTCTCATGAACATGGATGCAAAAATCCTTACCAAAATATTAGCAAGTAGGATTCAACATACATAATTACGTGCCATTACCAAGCAGGGTTTATTCCAGGGTGTATTAGTCAGCCAAAGGGGTGCTAACGTGAAATACCAAAAATGGGTTGGTCTTTATAAAGGGTATTTATTTGGGGTAGAAGTCCACAGATACCAGGCCATAAAGCGTTAAGTTTCTTCCCTCACCAAAGTCCATTGCCACATGTTAGAGCAAGACAGCTGCCAACGTTTGCCAGGGTTCAGGCTTCTTGGGTTCGTCTCTTCCCGGGGCTGCGTTTCTCTCTGGGCTTAGCTCCTGTTTCCTCCACAAGGTCAGCTGTAGATGATCAGGCGAACAGCTCACTTCTCTCCTCCTGGGGCCTTCTTTCCAACATCAAAACTGCTTCTCAAAAAACTGCTTCAACTCTGTTCTTGCCTTGCCTTTTATATTCAATTCCCCACCCACCAAAAGGGTGGGGCTCAACGCCCTACTGACATGGCCCAGTCAACGCTCTAATCGTAACTTAATCATGTCCAGATTAACAGATCAGTTTACAAGCATGATCCAATTATATTTTTGGAATTCATAATTACATCAAACTGCCCAACTGCAACACAGGGATACAAGGCTGTTTCCATGTTTGAAAATCAATCAATGTAACCTTCATTTTAACAGGATAATGAAGAAAAATCATATGATCATATCACCTGATACAGAAAAAGCATTTGGCAAAATTTGACATGCATTCATGATAGCAACTTTCAGAAAAATACAAATAGAGGATAAATTCCTCAACTTGATAGAGGATGCCCACAAAACACTGGAGCTAACTTTATATTAAATGGCAAAAGGGTGAATGCTTTCCCCCTAAGACTGCTGGGCAAACTGTTGGGATTGAGGGAAACTGGGCAATGGGTACACAAGATCTCTCTGTATTATTTCTTTTTTTTTTTTTTTTTTTTTTAATTTTTTTTTATTTGTAAAATGATAAATACATATGCATATATGTGCATTTGTTTACATAAATGTTATTATATATATATATATACATTTTATAAAGGTGCCTAGATTACCCAAATATTACTCAGAAACTACAGGGATTCCCATGCTCCCCACCACCCACACCCCCTGTATTATTTCTTAAAACTGCATGTGAATCTATGATGACCTCAAAATAGAAAATTTACTTTTAATAAAACTCTAAAAAACAGTTCTCTCTCTTTGCTTTTTCTATTTATTTGCAGTATGTATTTAATTACATGAATAAAGCATGAATAAAATCATTATACATGATTCAAACAATAGAGAAGTACTCAGAAAATTATCAAATTCCTTGTTTTCTCGGCTTCAATCTCATTCTCCTCCCCAGAGATAACAATGGTAACATTTGTCCTGCATTGTTCTACTTTCTTGTTCTTTCTAGTATTTACATATACATTTTCAAATAAACAAATGTCTTTTATTTTATCTAAATTACATCACAATTAATATATTGTTCTGAAATTTGCTTTTCCACTGCAAGTTTGGGAATATTTTTTTATCAATAACTAGTTCTACAGCTTTCTATTTAAAAACTACATATTACTGCAAATTACTCCATAATATGGCACTACCATAATTTATTTAACCACTTCTTTTGTTGGATAATTACAGTATTTCCTTATTTTTAACATTAAATGTATCTGTACACTTTTGTTCAAATGAGTATTTATTTAGGCTACATCCTTAAAAATGGAATTTTGAGGATATGTACACTCTGAATTTTGAAAAATATTGATCAATTACTTTCCAAAAGGCAACCAGCAAGATAACAGAAAGATTCAAAATATATCACCAACAATATTCTGATGAGATGAAAATATATCTTTAATGTATTCATCAATATTTCCTTAATTACAAGTAAGCTGAGAAGATATTTATATATATTTTGGTCCCTTTTTTTGGCTAATGTTTACTTTATTTTCTATAATAACATGATAGCTTTGCTTAGTCATATTTATACATGGTTCTTAAAGTTTATTCTTATACATGTTTTGAGCTATGAGTTGAAATGAACTTTTTCCAAAAAGTTAAGGGCCCATTGTCCCAGTAAACTAAATAAAGTGTCTATATCTACTTTGATGATTTTTTTAAATTAATTTTTTAAATTTTAAAATAATATCAAACTCACAAGACAGTTGCAAAAAAATATGCAGCCTACACAGAGAACTCCAATATACCCCCCTCCTCCAGACACCCAGATCCACCAATCGTAATATTTTGCTACCTTTGCTCTATCATTCGGTACATCCTTCTATCGTCATCTATTCATTCATCTTTTGAACTTTTGAGAACCTTTTGCACGTGTCATACTCTATAAAAACATAGCATTTCCATGTACAATTCCTAAGAACAAGGACACTTACCTAAGTAACCACCTTAAGTGCAGTTATGAAGTACAAGAAATTCAACATTGATATAAAACTTCCATTCCATATTCCAATCTTTTCTTATGTCTAAATAATGTTCCCTTGAGCCTTCTCTCCTCTATTCTCAGATCCCATCCAGGACCATGTATTGCATTTACCTATCATTATCTCCTTAATTACTATTTTTTTCTTTTTTTAAATTGTGTAAACATAAATGAGCCACAAGTCTTCCATCTCAGCCCCTCCCAAGCTTACCACTCAGTGGGATGAATCACTTTCACAGCACCCTCACCAACATCCACTATGAGAACCTTCCCTTCACTCCAAAAAGAAACCCTACACTCATCCTGCACCAGCTCCCCATTGCCTTTGTCCCCTACTCCCAGCAACCTGCCTTCCACTACTTCTTCTTATAGGTATGCACACTCTGATATTTTCTTTGTGATTACCAGGGGGCTTAAATTTAACATTTTAAATACATAACAATCTTGTTTACTTTGATACCAAACAATTTCAAGAGCAAATCCCAGGTATTGATATTTTTATTGATGGTTTCTAATGCTTTAATCTTCTCCTTTGCCTGGGCCATAATTTCCTGTTTCTTTGTATGTTTTATAATCTTTTGTTGAGACCTGGACATTTTGCTATTTTAAGGTGTTACCACAGTAATCTAGACTCTGAATTTTCTAATCCTTAAGCTTGTATACAACTAGTGTTATGACAGCTTTCCTTGAATGCCAGGTGCTAACAACAACAACAAAAAAAAAGAATAGAAAGAAAGAAAAAGAGAAAACACCTGTATTAATCAGCCAAAGGGGTGCTGATGCAAAATACCAGAAATTGGTTGGCTTTTATAAAAGGTATTTATTTGGGATAGAAGCTTACAGTTACCAGGCCATAAAGCATAAGTTACTTCCCTCACCAAAATCTGTTGCCACGTGTTGGACCAAGATGGCTGCCAATGTCTGCAAGGGTTCAGGCTTCCTGGGTTCCTCTCTTCCCAGGCTCGTTTATCTCCATGCTCAGCTGCCCTGCTGTCTCCACAAGGCCAGCTGTAGACTATCAGGTGAATTGCTCATTTCTCTTCCCGGGGCCTCTACAGTATCTAATGGAGCTTTCTCTCTTTTCTCACATATCTGCTTCTCTGTGTGTTTACTTCCCGGGGCTCCAACATTAAAACTCGAACCTCCCTTCTCTGTGGTGTGGTTTCTCTGTGTAACTCAACGTCCTACTGGCATGGCCCAATCAAGCCTTAATCATTATTTAATCAAGTAAAAGTGAAACCTCTGAATCGAATATAATCTAATATGCCCAGAGGAAAAGACCAGTTCACAAACATAATCCAATATCTATTTTTGGAATTCATAAATAATGCCAAACTGCTACAACACTTTTCCTAGTTTTTACAGATTTAAAGTGCCCTCTTTCAGAGCTTATCCATACCAAGGATTTAGAGAATAGCTCTAGGCCAAAGTGTAGGGGACTCACCGCTCCTTTCTGTACATGTGTCTTGTCTTGGACATACATGTTTGGCCCTAGAAATTCCCCCAATTACATATGTCCCTTCTTTCCTTGGAAACAGTTTCTTTGTGGTCTTCAGTACCGCACTGTATGACCTACAGGCAACAATCCCTTGCCCCTGGCAGCACAACTTGACTCTTTTCCCACAAGTGTCTGTTAGCCGCCTTCTACACACAGGGCAAATTCTGGGACTGTGAACCTCCATGCCACCGACAGATTGAGCCAGACATAAACTTCCAGTATTTACGCAAGGGTTGCTCTGCTCGCTCCAGGACTGGGACCAGGGATCCATATTGGGAGCACAGGCAAACTCCACATTGAGCCAGTGAGAGGTGGGGAGGGGCCAGGCAGGGGGACGTGAGATGCTATTCCTTTTAGTCTTTTTCTTGATTCTCCACTCACCCTGAAGCACGCCTGCAATCTGTGTCTCAGGTTGTGTAGTTTTTCTTTTCTTGTTTCTTAATCAACTCTTTACTCTCTTGCCTACCCTATGGTGTATTTTATTAGCGAGGCTAATAATAAAACAAAAGAGGGCACAGACAGCCTTTAATTGAAAGTTTAGACTCACTAGTCCTTGGCGGGGATCGGGGAATGTTGCTTACCTCCTTGTCTCCTGCCATGGCTCGCCAAATATGTTAGCAGAATTCTCTGGGTTTCTATGTTCTTGGCTTATGTCGCATGAAAGAATTTAAGGGCATGCCTTTTTTTCCACCTGTACCTGGGAATATTTCTTGTTAATATATCACAAAAGCCCAAAGAGGTGTGTTGAGTAAGATTGATGCCAACATGAGATTGTTCTCACACCCAGACTTCTGCTTTGCCAACATTGTCATCTAATAGATGAGTAATTTCAAGACACAACAAAGTTTATAAATATCTTTCCCTGTTTCCATGCTTGTTTATAATGTAATAATATAATGCTAACCAGAGGGACCAATAGACTCTGTGTATTTCTTACCATAGCATAACCATAAAATAATGTGATTGTCTCCTAATTGCATTATGAGTGATTCTTCTCTGGCCATTGTCTCACCTAAAATAAGGTCTCTTGCCATGAAATGCCAGTAAATATGTAACTCGTGAACAATCTCGCTAAAAAGTCTGCTGAAAGCCATGTGTCCCTGACTGGTGGAGGCCAGGAAACTGCAAAGACAATAAACCCTGGTGTCTGCTCCAGGCTAATTGGCTGTGGCCAAGGACTCTGTTCGCATGTCACTTGGGTGTCTGCCAGGCCATTAGTCATTATGCATTCTGTTCCAATGGTGCATTAGAAATTGAGTGGGCTCTGAATGTGCTTGAAGGGAAGAAAAAGAGAAACACAAATTTATGTTCAGTAGGTCAAGAAATTTTTGGTACTTTCCCTTCCTGGAAAAGTTATATTTAAAAGAAAAACTGAAATCATTATTAGCCAGCCTTGAAAGTCACTTTTCCTGTAAAAGCGCACAATGGTTATTAACTGTTCAAGGAAAAAAGATGAAGTTAAAGAAAACAGGAAAGTTACCACTTAACAAAAATGGCAGGTGTCAGCAGTATAATAGAATAATTGAACTCATCTCTTCAACTAATCTGCTTACCTGTTTATAAAAATTCATCTCTGTACTTCAATGGCATTCCCATTCTCCCATCTACTAATTAACACCAGAATATGCAACTCCGGGTGTTGCCTGCAGTGTGGTTGCCCAAAGAATCTTGGGATTGCATTTTTAAGGACAATATCTTTCTGTAAGTAGTAAACCACAGAGATTAATAGCATCTCTACTCCAGACACAATAATAAAAAACGGCTGACCATTATTCAAAAACTCAATTTGGTTTGATCTACAAGTAATGCCTTGACTTGCCTAGCAATTGAGTCAATTAAGTTCCAAATCTACAAAACTAAAAGCATTAAATTGAGTGTTTGAATCATCCCTGTTTATACTGATCATTCCCATCACTGCTCAATCAGTAAGTAAAATTAACCTATGTCGATTGCTATAGTCAGCAAGTAAAATCACCATATGAACAGTCATTTGAGTCTACAAATATGGTTTAATGTGATTTTGTTGCATGTGCTAGACAGAAATCTTTCAGCTAAAAATGACTGAAATCAATTTCAAACCATGTTTTCACAAAAATAGGAAAAATTTTTTGCTAATGTAACTGGAAATCCAGGGGTATACATAACTTCAAGCATGACAGGTCCAAGGACCAATGTCAACCCAGCTTTTGCTTGCAAGTTATTCCCTCTGATGGAATAGAGTTTTTCATGGGTTGAAAAGATGGCCATATCAGCTCCTCCTTATATCATTCTTATAACTTGCAACCTCACAGAAAGAGAAACACCCTTTTGTCCTAGCATTCATGTAGCAAATCTTTGGGAGAACTTCCCCTTTGAGCTACTTCTTCTTAAACTAATCACCTTGGCCAGAAGGATGGAGTTATCCAACAGTCCATCCCTATGCCCATACCTTGATTTGGGTGGGAGGAATATATGGAGTACATGCTACCCTGAATCATCTCTCTGGGATTAATAATTGCCAACAAAAGGACCTATTTCAGCAATGTTGTATGCTCTCAATGCTTTGATTTTAAACAGACCAGCTTGGACCAAAGATTGTCTCTTTCCTGCAGGACCAAGTGGCTTGTAAATTCAATCCCCAGTCCCAGATAAAGTTAGTTGGACAAAGACATGGAACCAGCAACTGTATCAGGAGATAAATAAAGTCAGGAGGAGTCTAGAAGAGGGACAATTCAATCCCTACCTCCTCCCAAATTCCTCCTGCCTAACATCCCTTGCCTGACTATGGTAATAATTTTTCCTTTATAAACATGCTCAAAAACAATATATATTGACTACAGCATATTAATAAATATCATTCATGGCCAGTATTGCAAGTCTTTGACCCTTACCTGGATGTGATCTTCTCATAAGTATTATTTTTATTCAACAGAGATATTAAAGCATTCAGTTCAATTATACTTTATGTTCTTTATGTAAGGTGATATGAGAAAATATATAAAGAAGAGATGCTAATTTTACACTTCATGATTTCATTTTACGTAATGAATCGGTATGTGAACTCAAAAGAGAAATAATAAATGAAGAAATAAAAGTCATTTAACTGTATATGGCATACATTTTATAGATGAATGCTTAGGCATAGGAGATTAGATGATAGAGATGATAGAGATTAGATAGATAAACTAAACCCATAAATAACAAGTTGCTCACTCCACAGTTTTAATTAATTTTCATTTGAAATAAGATTGTTTAGATATACTTATCTTCAAATTAATAAGAATTAATCTTAATAAAAGTTTTAACAACAATCTAATTCTAATAATATCAGTATCTAAATCAAATACTCTCACAATATGAAGCAGATGTTTAATCCGTGAAGTCATTCCATCTGGGGTTTTAAATGTTATTTGATCCATGAAAGCCCCCTTAGGTTTTTCAATTGAAAGCAACTTAAATATTTGAAAATGGATATTTGAAAATCTAATATGTGATAGAGTTAAAAGAAAGGCACAGGACCTTTTTCTATAAAATGCAGCTAATTTTATGCTCTCTCAATAGAAGCAAAGAAATTCGCTTTATATTTTCCATATAGAAACATGTGATACTTGTCTTCATCAAGTGATCATTATAATGTTTAAGAGATCAACCAAAAACTAATAAGCAGAAAAAGAAAAAGTTTGCATTTAGTATTCTCAAAAAATAACGCCAATTCCCCCAGAACATAGCGTTGTATAAACTGCCTCCCCATATAACTCCATTACCCCTATTCAGCTAAGTTTTCTGCTTTACTTTTCCCCACAAGAATTTCTGAATTTCAAGAAAAAATACTGTATGAATTATTTCATAAATCAGCAAAGACCCATGTTAATGTATTTTTGCATTTCTATTTTCTGATTTCAGAAATTTATCTATTCATATTCTTTCTTTGCACTATAGGATAAAACTAGTATGGTGTTTATTTATTTTTAGCGTGGTCTTCAAAGTCTAAGCTTTTGTTTTAGAGAGGTTCAAGTATATCTGGGTAGAAAAAAGCAAACAGACATCATGTATATTTAGGAATTATATCTACATTTTAAATAGATGGAATATCATAAGCAATTTAAACGGATTTTTTTTGCTGGCAATGAGAGAAAATACTTGGAAGATATTGAAGAGGGCCAGGCTGGTCCTCGCCTGGATTCATTTGCTCAGCACGGCAGGATAGACAGACACACCAAGCGAGGTTAGGAAGGAAGAGTGGCTTATTTGCTGGCAGGAGAACAGAGATGTACAATCTCAAATCAGCCTCCGTATTAAGGGTTTTTCTTACAGCTTTTAGAACAGTTGAAACAAAGAAAGTTAATTATCAGTGTGACATTTCTAAGAAGGGTCTGGAAAAATTAGTTTTTGCTCTCTCAGTTAATCTTAAACTATGCATGGTACTTGGGGTTCGGCAGTCTTGGGGTGATAAGGATGAGGGCTGGTAAGGATGTGAAGATACAGAAAACAACAGATGTGAAGATACAGGTAATGATGGATGCTAGTAAAGATACCGAGTGAGGAAGTGCATAGTCACATATTTCTCGTGGCACTAAATCTGGTTAATGTTAAATCTGTAGCTTCGTGTGAGCAAGAGTGAATTTTTCTAACATTATAAGATAATATTTAAGATATACTGGGTTTTTCTGGTATTACAATATGGCCCAGTGTAAAATATAAAGAATGGAGAGAAGGTATCGAAGGGAAAGAATTAATATGTTTTGAGTGCCTACTATGTATAAGGAACTACAAAAACAAATTTTAATAATGAAAATAACTACTCTTTTTTCAGTCTTAATAGAATTTTACCTACTGCTATCATTTCTTTTAGAACAGGATTAATTTTCCCCAACTCTTGAGCTTATGAGAGAGAAGCAATTTGCTGAGTTGCATTTACAGCCTGAATCTATAGCTCTGTCTATCATTTTATTTCTCAGTTTGTATGTCTGCCTATCTAGCTAATTGTTTGGAGACTTCATATTTGGAAACCAGGAATTGAATTCACCAATTCTTGGATTTGAAATATATTCCCAAATACACATGTAAATATATTGACTCAAAAAGAAATACAAAGCTCTACAGCTAAATGATGACATCCTAAATACTATAAATTAGGTGTCCCAAATTGTCTTAAATGCTTCCAATGTTATTTATTATAAATATGCAAAAGACTAAAATTAGAGTTTAATGATTACACACATAGGTTATGACATCCAAAAGGCCACAATTCCTCAACAAACCCTAATCTGCCTCTCCGTATTTTTAAAGGAAACGTTTCTTTTTGTATTTGGGGGGGAGGGGACTCCAATGAATTAAAACCAGCACTCACTTGAGAGCTCCTGTTAACTCCAGACCATTTGCTCAGCTCCTGGCCGCTGTTCACCTCTATAAGAGCTTTAGGGGCTCTAAGGGAAGTTTATTCAACTGCTTCTCATCACATCCACCCACACAAATTTACATGCAAAAGGCTCAGGATGTCCAGAAACGTGGACTTTGAACACAGAAAGGAAGAGAGAAAGAAGGAGAAAGAGAACGAGAGAAGCGTTTTTGAAATGTGTGCATTCCAAACCATTTGCAATAACTGTAGCTCTTTATCCAGGTCATTGTATTGAAATTATTAGCTGTTAAAAAGAGATTCTGTTGTCATCGGTGCAGTATGTTGAGCTCACCAGGACACCTCATGATTTTCAAAGTAAAAGGGAGAGGCAGGAAATAACTGCTATTCTTTTTTTTTTATATATGTATGTATCCTGAAATGTGATGATAGATTTAGGTGACTACAATGAAATCAGCTCATGGTTCATGGCCACTCGCTTCAAAGTGGCACTTTTGTGTCACCCACATGGGAGGGAATCGGCAGCGTTTGTTAACACCCCCGTTCATATCTCAGCGTAGTGTAACTACTCCCCTCTATTTCAGTGTTTTGAAGTGTAAGTGTTCATGGTTGACCTGGGTCTAATTATTTATTCATCAGGGGGAAATTTTTAAATAAATTTTAAGAAAAAGTGCAAAAAATTAAAAGATGCTGGAGCAGAATCTTTTATTTGCATTGGGCCTGCCTTGTCCATAGACTTCTTTTGACAGAAATTGCCACATCCACGTCCCTGCCAAGGAAAGTATTTCATAGAAATTCCTTATACAAAAGTAATGTGTCTGACCATGTACCTGGACCCTCCGGCAACAGTCCCTGGGCCAGGAAGAGTAGATAACAGAGAAGAAGTAATCTTTAGGAAGACAAGCGACTTGTGAGGTGGCCTAGTGATAGAGCATCACTCAACAGGTACCACAGTGACTCTCTCTAGGTCATTAGAATTTGGAAACTCAGAGAAATGATAGGAGAACTCAAGAGTTAGTCAAGCAGGGAAACTGAAAAGAAAATAAATACAGAAAAATGGAGAGACAGAAAGAAGAGCTGATGCTTAACTGCTGAAAGCCCACTCACTCCCCCCCACACACACAAATTATTGAAACAGCGTCATTGAGACCATGAATGGCCTTCCATTTCCCAACGTGTTCTTTGGCCCCCAGTCTTCCTGAGAGTGTGAGCAGGTTTTCCAGGGTTCCTCCGAGTCCTGGCCACCATGGCTGAGGAACCTCTTTTCTCATTTTCTTGTAAACCCTTACAATGAAACTTCCACAATTTGAACCACTTCCAGTTATTTGCAATTGTTATTTGCAACTGAAGAACCTATGTAACACCAGGGGTCAGTAAAGGTATTGTAGTTTGAATCTGTGGAATTTTGTAAATCTATATAAAGTGAAATAGACAATTAAGAATTTTGTCCACATAACTAAGGGACAATAAAAATTTTAACTAATATAGCCATGTATTTAAATTTTAGTTTTTCCTTTTACTTTTGATGATTTACCTAATTGCTCTAACTAGAAATCTGGACATCATCCCTGACACCTCCTTCACTCTCACTTTCCACAATCAGTCACCAAAACATGATGATTCTACCTTCAAAATGTATCTTAAATCCTCTACCACACCTTAAATCTTTCATCTTCTCCACATCTCTACCACTATTCCAGTTTTTAAAAAATGCTAGTGGCCTTGACCTCAACTCTGGAAATTGCCTTCTCACCGATCACCACATTTCTCATCTAAATTTCTACATTGCAGTACATTCATTTATGTCATCCCTGTGCTTAAAACTCTTCAATGTCATCTTAAGTCTCTTAGGATAAGAACAAAATTCCTTAGCATTATTCCAGACCCAATATCTGACCCCTGAGTACCATCCAGCATTTATTTGGCTCCAGCCAAGTTGCTGTATTTCAGTTCCCCAATTATATATTCTTCTCTCTTCTCCCTTAAGGTCTTTTTTCCATTCCATTCCTTCATCTGAAGCATTTCCTCCTGCCCCACCCACTCTACTCCCATTCCATTCACTTGACTTAATTCTAATGGTAGCTTTAGATTCTGTTTAAAATTCACTTCTTCAGAGAAACTATCCCTGGTACTGCATTCTAGATCAGGTTCTACTATTGAGTGATCTCAGAGCATCCCATATTAGTCATCCATAATAGCATTTACTACCTTTGTGAGTATATAGTCATTTTGATCTCCAAAAGTCATTTAGTTTTCTGAGGTCACCCTTCCTTTAATATGTATAAATAGAATTTAGTTCCTGACTTTCAACATTGTGTGAAAATCACTAGATATATTCCCCTCCAAATCTCAAGTGTGTTTGAGGTGGTTGAATGTAAAATATAGGCTAAGTAATATTCTCAAAAATTGACTTTGTGAAGCCTAAGGAATCTCAACAATATTTTCTTTCATATTAAATTAATGTGGTTTTATAGACTTTGTGAAATTTGTAAGAATTCCAAATTTTACACTCTTTGATTTTGTCATAATACCATGCATGTCAGAATTGACCAAGAAGGAGATAGGTTGGTGGGGGAGGATTTCATGTTCATAAATTTTGGACATGTCTGATATTTTCCTTTTCTTGTGAATAAATAGTAAGTATAGGTATGTATAGAAAATGCCACTCTGAAAACAGACAAATTTCAATTCCTCATAATTAAGACCTTAAACAAAACTTTTGAAACAGACCAAAAGACCATTGGAGAGTCAGTCAGGAAAGACAGGCCTTTTCCAAGGCTAACAAAAGCATCACACAATTAAAAGCACAGAGAGGCACACTCTTCTGAAAGGCACTGAGACAGGTGCCCAACATAAGCAGTTTAAGTACACAAAGAGAAAATGCCATCCTCCAGAATAATTGAGTGCAAATGAAAGTTAGGTCCATAAGACTGCCAACCTGGAGAGATATACACTTTCAAATGCAGTTTAGCACAAAGGATAACAAAAGATAATTGACTACCAATTGGAAGACAAATGTCGTATATATATTAAGAGAGAACAAATAGTTTAAATATTTACCCAAAATTGATTACACTAAGATAGGTAACATCAATTCATTGCCTGAAATTTGTTACTATTATTGGGCCCAGATATGCAAAGGCAAGCATCTTGATTCAGTGGTAAGATACCGTTATTCTGTATAATGTGTTCTAGAATTTCTGACTGGCTGATTTTCTTCCTGAGTATTTCCTAGCATCTCTCCATGTTGTTAGATGTCTCTCGCTCCCTCTCCTCTTCTCTTTTGGGTCCCTAACCTGTTCTTTTCCAATCTGCCTCAAAAAAGCAAAAATTTCCCTACTTTAATATGTAAAGAAATTCATTTCTAATATTCTGTTTAAACTATCTCAGCTATGTCTTACTGACTTCCTCTTTGACACTCAGAAAACCCATCAAGGCAATTTCTTAAATAATGAGTTTTCTCCCAAGGAGTAACAAGCTTTCTATCAACAAGTCTTTTTTCCTTATTTCTATGATTGTGTGATTGCTTAATGACTCTTTTTTTCCACTAGACTATAAACTCTGTAAGAGCAGAGGCCACACTTGTTTTCGTTTTTGAATCTCCAGCACTTAGCACCATGATGAGAATAAAATAAGAACACAGTAAATATTTCCTTTATTGAATAAATTAATATGTATGGGTTTATCTCAGCACAAATTGAAATATATTGCAGGATGCCTTCCTAGGACCCCACTCATCTTTTAGAATACAAATGCTAGTCTGTAATGACAATGCTCCTTTTGATTGTGGAGTATGTGGGAATGATGCTTAGGACTAGATTGAGAATGGCCTGCGGATCTGGATTTGACTCTTTGAAATAGGTTGCTTTTACTACCTATGCCAAAAAACAGATTCAAAGGTCCAGAAGGATAGTAGGAAAGCTAGAAAAGCTCAGAAGAAGCCCATGTTGAAGAATAAGAGGCCCACCGAGAGGCAGTAAACACTCGCAAATAATGATATGCCCAGCTGTCTCTTAGTCACAACTAGAGGTTGGGATTTCCACATCACACAACACTTCATTGACCGACTTAGCAACGAACACAATAAACCATGTTGAGAAGCATTATCTCTATTTTACATATGAAGAAGCAAAGCTCGGGAGTTAAGAAATTTCTCAAAGATCTAGCTGATAATTGGGGGAACCAGAATCTGAATCCTGGTAAGTCTGGATATTTTCCTTCTATCTTTGCTCTCTCAATTGTGTTTCCACCATGATCAAAAAAATATGGTGAAGAACATATCAGAGCACATAAATGAAGATGCTGCTGTTTTTTAACAACATCTGCTTGACCAAGGGAAATGTCACCAAACATTTCTTTTAAATTAGTCTATGCAGTTTTATTGCAGAGATTCTATTCATAATCATAAAAAAGGCCAAAATTGTTTGTTAAACTGCCATATATCTTTGCCGCTTATCATGAGCTTTTGCAAAATAGCACTGCAGCTCCCCTGAGAAGATTTCTTACCAAGTACCTACTTAACACTGAAGATCCCATGAGTTTCAAATGAAGTATGCATTGTTTCCAAAGTTGGGAAACCACAAATGCTTAAGATAAAGTTTTAAATTTGTGTCTATACACTCAAAATGAAATGGAGAGTTGAAATCATTCTAGAAATAACTTTAAAATAAATATTACCTTATTTTCCTTAACTATCTAAATATTTAGGTGAAAGTGGGTTTTATTTGGAATTACTATATCTAGAGATTTTCCCACTTTCCCATTTTATTTGTTGGAACTGAGGATGCTTCTTAAAAGTAAACCTTCTTAATAAACTTGCTTTTAAACAAGAACACATGATTATAGTTTTAAAAAATTGGCGGCTGCTCAGTTATTGTTTCTTCTACCATACTATCACAAAAGTTTCTTCCACATTACAAGTTATATTTGAGGTGTATTGTTGTAGTAGTGATAGTTTTTAAATTCTATTCAAGTTTTCTAAGGACATCATTTATCCTGTTTCAACTATCACTCAAATAATGGTAGAAAATAATGATAGAAAATGTCCAATATTGGCAATTACAGGCTAGGTTCAAATATGAATAATACATTACTTCCAACAAGCCAAATCCTTGTAGTATTTCATTTCACGTGGGCAGTATTTCCTCTCTTCTGTTTTCACTGGACACTTGCCTGCTTTCACAGTACCATGCACCACACATCCTGTTTATTAGTTTAAAGGAGTTTAACAAGGGAATTTATTTTATGTTTTTCTGTGTCCACCAAAGTGCAATTTACTACTCTTATAAAAAAGAGGTTTCCCCAGCGTATTCACACCAGGTCTCATTATAACTAGTTCTGTAACATTATATATGATGTTCTAACTTACCATCATCCATGCTGACTTTCTTCCCATGAACATTGCCCAGTGGCAATTTAATTGTCAATTTGATTTAGAACTTAGAAAATTGTTCCACCCACTTTTTGAAGATTTAAAATATTTTTCATTTTTACATTTTGTTGATCCTGCTCTCCAAACGAACACACTTGTATCCAACTCTATTGCATTATATGAATTTATCTCCACTGTAGGGACTCTCACTTCAGATTTATGACTCTGCTAGTAGCAAAGTAGAGAAACACATCTTGTTTTAATGTAACTTCAACATAGTCCCTAGCATGGCCATTTCAACAGACTAAATACCATTACGCTGATCTTCTATTTACAGAAAAGGTTATTTTATTTAGAATTTATATAAACTGCTTATCTAATTTTCCAGGAGACCCACAAATCCAAACTAAAACTACACCTTGTCATTCTCCCTTATTTTACCACTGCAGCATCTCTCTTTCTAATGGTCCTGATATGCCTTGGTATAAATCAAAGAGCACAGAACTAGAAGTGCCAGCCCATGTGACATGACACATGGCTACTGCACCCTCTGGGCTTTAAAGATTATAGTCAATATCTCCTAGAGCCAATCACTCTTTCTGAACAGTGCTATGCAGGGACACTTTGGGAACACTGTGGAATTCTTCATCCAAGTGTCTCATCCTTTCAAATATTTCACAACAATGATTCCTGGCACAAGGCCATATCCCCAAGAAGCAAATAATCTCTCTTAATCAAAATAAAAAAGACCTGTCTTCAGACTCTTCAATATCCCTACTTCATACTAGAAGAATAGCTTCATTTGGCTTTCCACTTGGAATGTTGTTTTCCTGGCTCCAAATATCATGAACACTAAATTCAATTACATAATGAACCATATGATGTGGATACTGCTGGAGCACTATGTAGGTCAGTGGGACTAAGCACAAATAGAATAATCAAAACCACAGTTAGGGCAGAATGCTCACTTAGGCTTGTTAAGAAGGCAGTGATGAGAGCTGTGGATACCATTAGTGCGAACCACTCTGATTTTATTCTGATAGTATAAATGAGCTCTTGTCAAGTGCAAAGAAGAATAACACACTCAGCTTACATCAGGTGCAAAGGATACACGTGGATGTAAAGAAACAGTGCATCATTAGCAGAGAACTTCCACACCAGACCACCAGTTTAGGCCACTCTTCTCTGTCCCAGACCCTCATCTGTGGTTGAATCAGCTTTTGCCAGAAAAGAAGGGACAAAAGGAATCTGTTATGGTGACCATACGTAGGAGCTGCCTGTGATCGCTTTTCTCAAAAGGGGGCATTGTAACAAAAGCAGCATGGTGTAGTCGCTGATCTAATTGAGTCAGTCTTCCTGGGATATAGCAACTACTAGTTGTGTGATCTTGGGCAAAACACATGCCTAAACTTCAGGTTCTTTTTCTGTGGAATGGAATTAATTATACCTCCCTCAGAGGATGCTTGTGGAGATAGCCATATAAGGCACTTGAGTAATTGGCATTAAGTAAGCAGATTTAAATAGTTTGTTGTTATTCAAGTCTTCATGAATAGCCTATCTGGTATTCAGTTTCCTGTATACTTATGTACACCCCAGTTAGGGTAACCAACCATCCCAGTTTGCTGTAAACTGAAGGATTTCCTGGGACATGGAACCTGCATGCTAAATCTGGGAAAGCGCTGGGCAAACTCGGATGTTGGTCATCCTAATTCATATTAATCATACTGCTATGGAAGTTACAGACATTTATAGTTTTTCTAGAGTGATATATATATAACTTGTATTATTTGCATTACCTATCCAACAGGATTTGGGAATGTAATTACTAACAGATAGCACTATCTGGGAAGAAATAGATACTAAAGTAGTCAGAGAATAGGCTAAAACCTCCACGAAGGCAGAGACCTCTGTTTGGGTAGACAGGTCTCTTTAGGAAGAGATAGTGACTGATATATATATTTGTTTCTCTACTAATTAGATATTTTTTTTGTCTTTTTGTGTGATTGGTAAGAGAGTGTTTGCTAAGACAGTCTCTTCTGGATGGAAACAGAAATAATATGCTGATGGGGCTGCTATTACTCTCCGCTACTCAGCCATCTGCCAGGAAAAATATTTCCTGATTATCTTTCTTCTATGGGTGGTCATAGAAGTAAAAGAAAATAATACTAGCTGCTGTGTAATGGATGGTGGGAGTGAGAAAAGGAAGTGCTGTGAAAAGCATTTGTCTAAGACTGATCTTTGGGGAAATTAGAAGAGCTCTGTTTTTTTTGTTTTGTTTTTGTTTTATAGTACTATGTTCTATACATGATTAGCAATTTCATAAAAAAGGTTTGTGCTTGCAATACAAAGTATGCCCTGTTTCTACATTCATTGGAATGAAAGATTTCTGGTTTCTGTGTCTCCAGTCAACCTTCAGCAGCAAGGAAACGCCCTTGAATCTCCTGCCTTCATCACTGATACCCCCTATGAGATGAACCACAACAGTTACCTCTTAAAGGCTTCTGAATAGTACTCAGTTAAAAGCTGGAAAGAGGTTGAGTTCTTTCTTACAGATGGCCAAATGCCATTTTACATACCTGAACAACTCTACTTCCCACACATTTATGTCAGACATTGATATGTTGATGAAATCAAAAAGAACTCTTCGACAAAGAATCAACTTTTTTGATAATTGTGAGATTTTCATGTTTTAAACATTTAGCAAACAAGTTATAGTGATAATAATTTTAATTATATGCTAATCATGTAGCAGACACTGAGATAATTGCTTTACATATATTATTTCATTTATTCCTCACAACTGGTAAATCATAAAGGTAAATTAACTTGTTTATGTGTCTCTGGTAGAATTAGCAGGGTCTGCCTTTGAACTCAAGTTTGAGACCCATTCTAAAGCTCACAATCTTACCCACACATTATATTTTCCTGTTACTTAAAAGCATCTGTACTAGATACAATCAGAGATACAACATGAACAAACCGTAGTGTCTGTCCTGTATAAAAGTAAAATCTTGTTGGTGAAGCAAAATATACTCACAGGAAAATACTTGACCTTGGACAAAGGACTTAACCTTATAAGACTTAGTATCCTCCTTAATAAAATGGTAATACTAATTCTCAATGCAAAAGATTGCTGTTAGAATATCACAAGAATGTATGTAAATTAAAGGAGATGCTCAATGCCTGTAACAGAGCTATTTGTGTCCCACTCTCCCAACCTGGGTCCTCCCATGTACTCAGTTCAGACAGATCTAGAGCACCTTCTCATCACCTCATGGGTGTCCAGGGCTCTTCTTCTACTTTCTGGTTATACTGAGGAGCATGTCTAGGAAAATGATCTTATGAAAAAGCAGGACTATGGCAGAGCAAAGACTCCAGGAACTGAGCAGAGGTCCACTCCCACAAAGAAAGGAGATGGAGCAGTGGTAAACTGGTGAAATTGTTGATCCAGAAAGATCTGACTCACGTGAACACAGGGTGGGCACTTGACTGATGGCCACTCCAACCCTGGACTCTTCCATGGTGCCCACTCTCCTTATCCCTTGGGCAAGAGCTCCCATTGTAAGACCCCACTCTTAGCTTGGGACCCTAAGCACACAGGTTCCCTTCTCCCTGCTTTCTGCCTCCATCTTTCTCAGTGTCTTGCCCCATCCTGTTTACTCTATACACTTCTCTCTCTCTTTTTCCCTTTCTTACAATTGCCCTCAGTGGCCTATCAGAAAGACCCTCAAAAACTCCTTAAAACCTGGACTCTGATTAATACCATAAAATTAGTTTCCTTTTCCTCATACCCAATCACACATTCTTAGAGCCCTTTCCTTTCTATCCTATCGCACCCCATTCATCTCTCAGGTCTAACCCAAATGTCACCTTTCTAAAAATTTCCCAAGCCTACCAAAGCAGAAAAAAATCTCTCCTTACACTGTAATCTAATACCCTTTTGAGCAAATTTTCATCATAGCAGTTAAAACTTTTTATTATAATTATTTGTTCATATTTCACCATCTTTAAGAGAATGTGAATTCCTTAAGGAAGGAACCATGACGCAGTTAACACTGTGTCTCTAGGGCCTGCCAAAGGAAAAGCAAGGGGCACTCCTTCCTTATTGCTACTTCCTGATTCCTGTGATGATTGGTCTCAGAAAAAGAGCAGAAATGTAAATAGCAAAGTCAAAAGACTCAAATGAAAATGTTGTCTAGAGGCTTTACTAAATAGTAAAAATCAGCAGTTGAAGAATATATATAGGAACTTCCAGGAAAATGGCGCTGAGGTAGGTAGGCAGACCCTGACTCTTTCACAAAAAGGAGTGGAGAAAGGGCAAGGGCCTGTCCAAGGGAGCTGCTTTGGATGTATATAGAATAGGAAAGTGCTCTGCATCATCCAGGAGGGAACTGGACAGATAAAGAAGCCCAAGGAAAACTGTGAGTTGCCTGCCCCTGTGCCTAGAAATGGCACCTGTACCCCACTCTCTGTGCAAGGGCCTCTGTGGACCCCTGGCTTGCTACTGCCAATGGAGTGGGAAGGAGTGTTCCCTGAGAGGAAGAAGGATATGACCAAGAGTGAAGAGTGGTTTCTTTGTGGTGAGTTTGGGCAGCTGAGGCCCCTTTGAATCTCAGAAGGGATCCCAACCCAATGGGGAGAGGGCAGGGGGATCTGCTCAGGCAGGCTGTCACACCAGGGAGAAGAGGAACTAGATTAAAGAGGGGACAGGTGCCTAATCAGTAGGGCTCTGACAAATTTAGAAATCTAATCTGCATGAGGGAAAGGGGCAGATAGAGCTAGAAAAGCTGTTTGAAGCCTAGTTAATCTGTGGAGTCAGTTTAGCTCAGTGGAAAAATTCCTGCCTCTCATGTATGAGATTGCTGGTTTGATTCCTGGGTTTTCTTAGAGGAGTGATTTACCAAGTTATCAGGCACTCAGCTGATATCTGATGAAAGGGAACACAAAGACATTTCTATTTTGTTTTGTTTTAGGTTTTCTTGGATCTGTTATTTTTTATTTTTTAAAGGTTCCTTCCCCCACCCCCTTAATTTACTCACTAAAACCCAGTACATCACCTGTGGAGGGTAGGCTATCGGGTGATTGATTGATGAACACCGGCAGCCTGAGAAGCTCCTTAGGGGCCTAAGAGGGAAAACTGGATTTTATTTATTTATTTATTTTTAGTTGTTACCATGTTATTTCATGTTTGTTGTGTTTCCCCTTTCTTTGTTTCCTTTTTTTTTTCCTTTTGTCTATTTTTCTATCTACTTTATTTCTTTTCTTTCCTCCATTTTTTTATCTTCTGTTTTCTGTTATTTTCTTTCATTCCACTTCTTTTTGTTTGGCCTTCAACTTTTGTTTTATTCTCTCTCTCTCTCTCTCTCTCTCTCTCTCTCTCTCTCTCTCTCTCTCTCTCTTCTCTTTTCCTCTCTTCTCATCATTCTAGCCTTTTAATTCATTCTATATATTTTTCTCTATTTTGTTTGATGTTCATTTTTTCTATTCCACTTTTTTATTCTTATTCCTTTGTACTTCTTATGATTTTTTACTTGTGTCAATTATTTATTTTCCTAGGTCTTAAATGGTTCCTCCTTTACCTTTTTATTATTATAATTACTATTATTCTTTTTCTCTTCATATCCCTTTCCTTCTCTCTGGTCTAATATTTATTTTTCAAGGGAACACAGACAACAGCAAAGAAATAGGATAAGAGGAACCAACTGCCAAAGAGAAACCTTACCCCCCCACACACACACAAACAACAAAATCAAACCCTAGAGTAGAAAGAGAAGCTAACCACCCAAACAAGCCCATCAAGATAAACAGATGCTTAGACACCAACAAAAAATTACAAGCCACACTAAGAAACAGGAAGACATGGGCCAGTCTAATGAACAAACATGAAAAAACAGGAGGAGATGCAGAACATGGAACAACTAATCAGAGATGTCCAAAAAATTATCTTGAATCAATTTAATGAAGTGAAGGAAGAGATCAAGGTTATTAAGAAGATACTGGGAGAACATACTGAAAAAATTGTAAACATACATAAAAAGATAACATATGGTGGTAATGAATGATACAATGCAGGAAATAAAAAATACACTGGAAGCACATAACAGCAGATTTGAACAGGCAGAAGAAAGAATATGTGAAAGACAGTACATCTGAATTCAGACAGATAGAACAGATAGATAAAAAGAAAAAATCCAGCAAGTACTTAAGGATTTGAATGACAACATGAAATGCACAAACATATGCATTAAAGGCATCCCAGAGGGAGAAGAGAAGGGAAAGGGGGCAGAAGTGTTGGAGGAAATAATGGCTGAAAATTTCCCAACTCTTCTGAGGGACATGGACGTACATGTCCAGGAAGCACAGCATTGTGCAGAGCATCCCAAAGCAGTATAAATCTTAACAGTCCTACCCCAAGACATATACTTGTCAAATTGTCCATCAGGACAAAGAGAGAATACCAAAAGTGGTGAGAGAAAAGAGATCCATCACATACAAGAGAAGATTGGTAAGATTAAATGTTGATTTCTCATCTGAAACCATGGAGGCAAGAAGGCAGTGGTATGACATAGTTAAGGTGCTAAAAGAAAAGAACTGTCAGTTAAGAATTCTGTATCCAGCAAAGCTGGCATTCCAAACTGAAGGAGAGTTCAAAATATTCACAGATGAACAGAAATTAAGAGAGTTTGACAACAAGAAACCTGCCCTTCAAGAAATAGTAAAGGGAGTTCTGGAAGTTGAAAGGAAAAAAAGAGAGGGTTGAGGAGAGTGTAGGAAAGAAAAGTATTGGTAAGAATAACTAAGAAGATAAAAAAGAGAAATAAAAACAACATATGCCTAAAAAAATATAGCTAATGTAAGTAATTACTTGACAGTAATAAAATTGAATGTTAATGGATTAAAATCTCCAATCAAGAGACACAGATTGGCAGAATGGATACAGATCTATGACCCATCTGTATGCTGTCTACAAGAAACTCACCTTAGACCCAGGGATGCAAGGAGGCTGAAAGTGAATAGTTGAAAAATAATTTTGCATAAAAACAATAACCAAAAAACGATGGGAATAGCTATACTAATATCAGACAAAATAGGCTTTAAATGCAAAACTATTGTAAGAGACAAAGACAGACATTATATATTAATAAAAGGGTAATCTATCAAGAAGAAATAATGATCATAAACATTCATGCACCTAACCAGGGTACCTAAAAATACATGAGGCAAACATTGGAAAAACTAAGTGGAGAAATAGATGCCTCTACAATTAGAGTGGGTAACTTTAATACACCATTATCAGCGTTAGACAGAACATTTTGACAGAGGATCAATAAAGACACAGACACTTTAAATAATACATTAGAGGATCTCAACCTAATAAATATACACAGAACATTACACCCAAATACAGTGAGTTTTACATTCTCCTCAAGCATGCATGGATCATTCTCCAGGATAGATCACATGCTAGGCCACAGAACAACTCTGAATGAATTCAGAGAGATTGAAATTATACAAAGTAATTTCTCTGACCACAATGGAATGAAGCTGGAAATCACTAAGGGGCAGAGAACCAGATTAGGCACAAAGATATGGAAGTTAAATAACACACTCTTAGACAATCAATGAGTCAAGGAGGAAATTGCAAAAGAAATCAGTAATTACCTTGAAAAGAATGAAAATTACAACACAACATATCAAAACTTATGGGATGCAGCAAAAGCAGTGCTGGGAGGAAAATTCATAGCCATAAATGCCTATATTAAAAAAGAAGAAAGAGCTAAAATCAAAAACCTAACTGCACACCTGGAGGAATTAGAAAAAGAACAACAAACTAACCCCAAAGGAAGTAGAAAGAAGGAAATAACAAAGATTAGAGCAGAGCTAATTGAAATTGAAAATAAGAAAGCACTTAAAAAATAAACAAAACCGAAAGCTAATTATTTGAGAAGATTAATAAAATTGGAAAACCCTTAGCTAGACTAACAAAAGAAAAAAGAAAGAAGATGCAAATACATAAAATAAGATACAAGGAAGGGAATATCACCACTAACCCCACAGAAATAAAGAGTATCATAAAAGGATACTTTGAAAAATTCTATGCCAACCAGATGGATAATTTAGACAAATCCCTAGAAACACACAAGCAGCTTACATTGACAAAAGAAGAAATTTATTAACTCAACAGACAAATCACAAGTAACGAGATTGAATTAGTCATTAAAAACCTCCCAACTAAGAAGAGCCCAGGACCAGACAGCTTCACAGGTGAATTTTACCAAATATTCCAGAAAAAACTAACACCAATCCTGCTTAAACTTTTCCAAAAAATACAAGTGGAGAGAACATTGCCTAACTCATTCTATGATGCCAACATCACCCTAATACCAAAGGTAAACAAAGACACCATGAGAAAACTATAGACTAATCTAATGAACCCAGATGCTAAAGTCCTCAACAAAAAGCTTTATAATCGTATTCAACAACACATCAAATGAATTATACACCATGACCAAGTGGGTTTCATTCCTGGTATGGAAGGATGTTTCAACATAAGAAAACAAATCAATGTAATGTATCACATAAACAGATCGAAAGAAAAAAATCACATGATCATCTCTATAGATACAGAAAAAGCATTCAACAAAATACACCACCCTTTCCTGATAAAAACACTTCAAAAGATAGGAATAGAAGCAAACTTCCTCAACATGATAAAGGATATTTATGAAAAAACCCACAGCTAACATCATATTCAGTGATGAAATCCTAAAGGATAGACATAGTGAATTGAGAGTTCTGATATAGATCTTTATATATACAATCAACTGATTTTCGACAAGGCCACCAAGCCCACTCAACTGGGAGAGAATGGCCTCTTCAACAAATGGTGCTTGGAGAACTGGCTATCCATATCCAAGCGTGTGAGAGAGGAATACCATCTCATGCCTTAAACAAAAATTAACTCAAGATGAATCAAAGATCTAAATAGAAGAACCAAGACCATAAAGATCTTGGAAGATAATCTAGGGAAGCATCTACAAGATCTTGTATTAGGAAATGGTTTCATGAGCTTTACACCTGAAGCATGGGCAATGAAAGGAGAAATAGATAAATGGGACCTCCTCAAAATTAAAAACTTTTGCACCTCAAAGGAGTTTGTCAAGAAAGTGAAAAGGCAGCCTACTCAATGGGAGAAAATATTTCGTAACCACATATCTGATAGGAGCCTAATATCTAGCATATATAAAGAAATCCTACACCTCGAAATTAAAAGACAAACAATCCATTTAAAAATAGGGCAAGTGATTTGAATAGACACTTCTCCAAAGAAGAAATACTAAATTGCTAAAAAGCACATGAAAAGATGCTCAACATCACTAGCTATCAGGGAAATGCAAATCAAAACTACAATGAGATATCATCTTACACCCATTCGACTGTGGGCTATTAAAAAAACAGAGGACTACAAGTGTTGAAGACGATGTGGAGGAATGGGAACCCTTATCCACTGCTGGTGGGAAAGTAGAATGGTGTAGCCATTGTGGAGGACAGTTTGGTAGTTCCTCAGGAAGCTAACTATAGAACTGCCATATGATCCAGCAACCCCACTGCTGAGTATATACTCAGAATAATTGAAAGCAGGGACACAAGCAGATATGCAAATATGAACATATGCACACCAATGTTCATAGCAGCATTATTCAATATTGCTAAAAGCTGGAAACAACCAAAATGTCCATCAACAGATGAATGAATAAGCAAACTCTGGTATACACATATAATGGAATATTACTTAGGTGTAAGAAGGAATGCAGTATTAACATACAGGATAACATGATTGAATCTTGAAGAACTTATGTTGAGTGAAGGAAGCCAGGCACTGAAGGACAAATATTACATGACCTCACTGATATGAATTAAGCAAATTGAACAGACTCACAGAGCTAGAGTCTGGAAGATAGGTTTACAGGAGACAGAAAGGGAGTAGAGGGTTGTGAGCCAATGCCCATATGGACAAAATTTATAAGGTGGAAGGATGTAGTTGTGCAATGGATGGGCATGACAGTGGTGCAGTGATGCTATTAGGTTGGGTGGTGCTGGTCTGTGAGGGAGGTAGTGTGGGGGGTAGGTTGGACTGTCCATGGAACTGGGGGGAGGGTCGGGAGAGGAAGCAGGTAAACTCTGGGGATTTGCAGGTATGTGGTTGAAACTACAATTATGGGAATGTTCTTTTGGCAAATATGGCAGGGGAGAGTTACTGGTTTAGGGTGTTGGGTGTGGGGGCCACATGGGAAAGTGCGCACCTGGGGCAGGCTTCTAGGGAGTGTGTGAGTGTTCATCTTGACAAGTGTGTTGTATCACACAATGAACAGGAAGGTTTTAAACTCCCATCCTGGGGAGTCCTGCTATGTTCTCAAATAGAGGGGCAGGAGTCTCTTGAGAGCATAAGCAATGTTTAATATGGGAGGACAGATCAGTATGTCAAGCCCTCACTGTTGTTGAAAGTAACTATGAATCTTGTTCTTCAAGGAATGCAGCTTGGTGGTTGCCATGGGTACCAAGGGGAGGGGGAAGGAGGAATAGAATAGATGGAACACAGGGCATTTTGGGGCACTGGAATTGTTCTACATGATCTTGCAATGATGGATACAGGCCATGTTAAATTTCCTCAAAATTTTTAAAAGTGTATGGTCCAAAATGTAAACCATAATGTAAATTATTGACCATGGTTAGTAGCAATGCTTCAATATTTATACATCAATTGTAACAAATGTACCATCCATGTGTAAAATGTTATTAATAGAGGAAAGGGGAAAAGGAGGAGGAGCTTGGATAAATGGGAATCCCTTATATTCTGTATGTGACTTTTCTGTAACCTAAACCTTCTTTGAAGATAAAATGAAAAAAAAAAAAGATATGGGGGGAATAAATGGAAGAAAATGTCACTATAAATACAAGACAACAGATCTTACAGTGATGAAAGACATAATGTCAAATATTTTTTATTTATTTTTTATTATTTCAAATTTTTAAAAATTTTGCATTTTATTTGTTATTTTTAAAACTATCATTATTTCATTTTCTTATTAATTTTATTGGGTTATTTTGTTGGCTTCATTTTTGAAGAAGTTTTGGATCACAGAAGGATTACAACTGTGACAGAGGTGGATCACTGGTGTGGCGTGTCAATGATGGAAGATGCATGGAAGGAGGTTCACCTGAGGCATACCTATAATGCATATGAATGTGTTCAAGTGTTCATGGGGCATCATCACGGTGGGTGGAGATCCACACAATATTCAAAAGAATATCAAATTCTTATCCAGGGGAGCTCTGCCACATTCTCTAATGGGACAGCAGGAATCCCCCGAGTACAGGGGCAGTGACTAGTGAAGGAGGATGGACCATTGATGGACCCTTGATATTGATGACTGTACTTATGAATCTTTACTTTTGAAATTGAAACTTAGCCTAGTATTATAGGTTGCCTAAGAGCTACCTCCTGAGAACTTCCTTGTTGCTCAAATGTGGCCTCTCTTTAAGCCAAACTCAGCATATAAATGCTTTACTTTACACCCCTCCAACCCCCATGTGAGACATGACTCCCAAGGATGAGCCTCCCTGGCACCAAAGGATTACTACCAAGCACCAACTAGCAATGCAATTGGAAAAAGACCTTGACCAAAAGGGGAAAAGGGTAAAGACAAATAAGTTTATATGGCTAAGAGACTTCAAAGTGAGTTGGGAGGTCATTCCAGAGGTTAAGCTTATGCATGTCTCAGCAGGATCTCATTGACTGCCACAGTAAATATTGACTCAAGTAGCAGGGCTCCTGAGGGCTCTAGAGACATCCAGATACTATAGGCAGGGCAGATAGTTCAGAAGTTTGTGCCCTGCCAGTTGGCCTTATCTTTGAATTTATGCTCCCCAGTGTGACAGAGTTGCAGTCACTTGTGGGTTCCCTACACATGGCTCTTATGCCCCTTTTATTTGAACCTATAGTTAGTACTAGAATTGATAAGTTTATGTCCAAGAGACTTAAATCTTTGTGCTGTCCATGTGCCAGTTGGGTCCTGAATCTCAACAGGGTTGCAACACCTACTCTCCAGTTCATTGGACTTGTTAGTTGACCCAGGACAACTAACAAGGAGATGATGATGGACAATGACCATCCCCAGGAACAGAGAGAGTCTGCAACTGCAAGCAAGATAGTCCCATCCATCTGCCCAATGGATCTAAGTCCCCTCTCAATTAGAGGTGGAGTGAGCATCACCCTCCCAGAATCCTCAGTATTGGGGAATGAACGATGGACTAGAGTAGACTTACTGTTACTCTACTGTAGACTTATTGTTATTCTAGCAATGGAAGAACTTTTATCATTGATGTGGAGGCAGTGGCCACTGGGGGTTCTGAGGGGAGGAAGAGGGATAAAAAGTTGTAATATGGGGGCATTTTCAGGACATTAGAATTGTCCTAAATGACTTTGCAATGACAGATGCAAGCCATTATATATCTTGTCATAACTTACAAAATTGTGCAGGAGAGAGTGTAAAGTATAATGTAAACTATAATCCACGCTTAGTGGTAATGCTCCAATATGTGTTCATCAATTGTAACAAATGTACCACACTAATGAAGAATGGTGTTAATGTGGGAAAGTGAGGGAGGGGTAGGGAGTGGGGCATATGGGAATCCCCTATATTTTTTATGTAACATTTATGTAATCTAAGTATCTTTAAAAAAATTAAAAAATATATAAATATATATATATGTAAATAAATTATGATCTATCTATTCTATGATACATTTTGCAGCTATTAAATAGAATGACATGTATATGAATTTATATATAAAGTTCCCTTACATAATATTAAATGGAAAAATGGCAACTACAGACTTATTCTTTGACCATGATAATTATATCAACTTTAAAAATCAAGATGTGTGTGTGTGTGTGTGTGTGTGTGTGTGTGAGTGTGTGTGAGTGAGTGAGTACATAGAAATGGGAAAGTTTTAGGAGAATATGCAACAAAGTATTAATACTGATTACCCCTGGGAGGGTGCAGTGGGATTAGGGGACATCGAGTAACTCTCTACGCATGTAATTTAGTTGTACTCTAAAAAATTTTTGAAAACGTAGGGTTTACCTTTCTCAAGCTGTCTCAAATACTTTCTCATAAACCCTTCCACCCTGAGTGGTAATTACAAGCAGATGGTGATCATTTCTTGTTTCATATAGGAAAGGATAGTGTAAATGAGTTGAGCAAATTGTATTAACAGTTATCTATGTAGGTTGATAATTGCATGTTTACCCACCAGAAATTCAAATTTAAAACTGTAAATGTCATGATCACATCAGCCATGGCCCCAGGAATTTCATATATTCATCCATGTATTTATCAAATATTTTTTGAATGCCTAGTATATGCCAGGAATATATTCCTGAGAGAACAACAGTGAACAAAACACAACCACTAGCTTCATAGACCTTATTTTCTAGTGGAATAAGAGAGGTAATAAGTTTTGTTTGTTTGTTTTTTGTTGTTGTTTTTATTTTATTGTTTTAAACAACCCATTGAAGTATATCATTCATAAATGAACATAAATAAACAATAAGTGTTCAGCAAACATTGTGAACTTACAAACCAAACATCCATAACATCATACAGGGCTCCCACACATCCCCCCACCACAAATACTTTGCATTGTTGTGAAACATTTATTAATAAATTATGAAAGAGCATAGTCAAATTTTACTGTGAACTATAGTCCGTATCTTACTACCCAATACATTTTTTAAGGATTTATTTATTTATTTATTTATTTACTTACTTACTTTTATCCATTTTTATCCACCCCTACCCCGTTTTTGCTGTTTTTGTGTCCATTCACTGGGCAACTTTCTGTGTCCATCTCCTGCCCTCTCTTCTCATCCCTCTCCTCCTGTCTTCACTGGGATCCAATCCTCGGAACCTTCGATGTGGGAGAGAGGTATCCTACCACCTGCGCCACTCTAGTTCCCAGTTTCTTGGTCCATCTTGTCTTGGCTCTCCCTTGTGTCACTCTCCTGCTACATCATCATCTTGCTGCATGGCTCACAGGGCCTGACGGCACACCCGCGTATGGGGCCTGGCGGTACACCTGCTTGCGGGGCCTGGTGGCCCACACGCCTTCTATATTTTTCTTTTTTAAATTTTTACTGGGAGGTCCTGGGGATTGAACCCAGGTCCCTCCATATGGGAGATGGATGCCCAACCATTTGAGCCATATCTGCCCCCCTGCTATATCTCTTAAGGTTGACCAAAGATACCTAGAGTTACAGTAATTTCCCATACAGGATGGTCATATAATAAATCAGGCTTATTTTATCACCAACATTCTAAAAACCAGACCTAGAGAGAAAAACTAGGTCAGGGGACACAAGCATGGTTTCTAATATAGCAACTGTTTTACCCTGATTATCACAAAATCAGGACAGCGAGAATATTCGCAGGGTAATAAGTTTTTTAAAAAATAAACAAATATATAATTTTAGGTGGTAAGTATTATTAAGAAAAATATTGCAGGCCAAGGGAATAGCAAAAGCTATATGAGAATGTTCAAGGAAGATTTCTCTGGTATTTGGGGAGGTAGATAAATAAATTGGGGGGGAGGTAAAGGGGACATGTGACTAGGAAGAACATTCCAGGCAGAAGAAATAGCAAGTAAAAGATCCAGCTACAACAACATGCCTGTTATGGTCAAGGAACATCTAGGAATTCCATTTGGCTGATGGTGAAGGACAGTCATGGCAGATGACATCAGTTAGGCAGCAGAGAACTCAATCGTATGATCGAGAGGGTCATTGCAATGTTAAGTTTAAGGTATGTGATCACAAATTTAAAAGAAGCCAGTCAGCAGGGCAACTGTTTCTCTCCCACCATGTTCTCCAGCTCAGGTACATGAGTTTTTCCAAGTGGATTAAGATGGCAAAAAGAGAGATGGCAAAGAGATTATATTGAGATTACATGCAAGAAGTGGACTCTAAAATTGTTTAAGGGTAAAAATGAGGACACAATAGAATGGTAGGCATATAGTGAAGACTTGTGAATGTCAGTGGATTGGAAGTCCTGGTACAGTTGAAGAAATGTTGGATATATTGTTAACTAGCATAAGTGTCTGGAAATATAGGAGGTGGTTGTCGAAGATGCTTCAAACTGAGTTTTGGAGAGGATACCAACATTAGCAATGATAATTTCTAGGCTATTATTGTGGAAACCCCAGGTTATTGGTTTGACTTGAAGGTCTCAAGGGTGTTCTCAGTGGTGTGAGGAATGCACAATCATAAGCTGGGGGTATCAAAGAGAGAGTTGAAATGGAAAAAAAAATTCAGGAAAGGGTAGCATGAAGGGTTGAGCATGGAATGGAGTCAATATAGACCCTCTCTTTGGCCCAGAATTTAGCAGATGGGGTCAAATTCACTATCACATCTCTTTGATGGGAAGCCTTCACTCCTACCTGAACACCAGGCAAAAGGAAAGATCCATGACATGCCATGGCCAATGGTTTGTCTCTGTTAGTAGAAATGTAGGGAGACCACAAAATTTTGAAATGGGGAGAGCTCATAATACACAAGAGTACTGATCACCTGAAAAGAAAGGGGGAAGGTGGCACACTAACGGTGCTGGAAAGAACCTGAAAATTGACTGTGCAAGGTGAATTCTGGAAGCCATCAGCGAGGTCAATGGCCTTTCCCAGGATCTTGCTTTCCTGGCCAATCTTCTCAAATTGTTGTAAAGAAGTGCTACTGGCTGGGGTTATGCTAGACACACAGACTTAAAGCTTTCAGTTGGAGGTCTTGTCTCCTGTGCCCCTTTTTAGTTCCTAAACTTCTCCGAGCAGTGGTGATACAATACTGACTAAGACAACATAATAATAATGATAATGGTTTACATTTGTAATGGATCAAGTACTAGGCTAAGAACTTAATGTTCATCATCTTGTTTCATTTTTATAGTAGGTGAAGGTGGTAAGGAATATTGTCACTTCCTTCTGTACAGTTGGGAAAACTGAGGCTCAGAGATATTAATAATTTGCCTTGTTCATATAACTAGTAAAAGGAAGAACTTGGACATGAAATCTAATATGTTTATTTCCAAAACCTGAACACTTAATCTCTGTGCTTTACTGATAAACTCTTTATAAAATAAGATAAAAACAACCAAAAATGCAAAAAAAAAATCATTACGCAAGATTTGGTATTTTTTTAAGCCATGATTTGTACTTTCTTCATATTTTCATCAGAATAAAGACAAGGTGCTGAGTAAATGAAATAATCTCTGGGAAATTAGCAGGCAATTGGTCTAATACAACTTTCTCAAATGCAGCACTCTATATTTTAAAAAATCAAAATGAACATCCTAATAGGATTATCTTATGAGGCAATTTTGGCTGGCAACCTGTTACTCTCCTTTTTCCTCAGATATCAGGAATATGCATTCCATCACCAATAGCTACGCAGGATATATGGCAAAAAGATTTGGGTGATTCATTAAATGCAAAGCTTTGGCAGCACATATGGGGAAGTGTTTATAAAGCAGTTTGGGAAACAAGACTGCAACAAATTCAGGTTAATATTCTTCCCAGAACCTGCTGGTTCCCATCCAGAAAGGGTTTTAGACAGATGCTTAATTTTGGAAATCCAGAAAATGCAAGCTGCTATTCTTTGTTACAACAGTTCAGCTCTGATCTTTATTTAAAGCAGTAAGCCTAATTTCTATTTCACCACTAAGACTTTAGGTGGTTAATTCTAGAACATAGCACACTATTAATAAAATAATAATATGTACTTTATTTCAAGCACCACACCTAATATTTTGAAGGGGGAATAAATAATGCCCATGCTCAAGACATTAAGAAAACTGTCCAGACAGGATTACTGACTGAAGCAGTATTGGGTGGCGCTTAAAACATTGCTTTTATAAGGCAAAGTCTGGACCCCTTACTGGTTCTTGACCAATAATCTTTGCCAAAGAATCAAATTTACTTCATGTTTTGCCTCCAAATTTTACCTCATGTTTTACAGAAACTTATTATTTAAATTATACAAGTCACCCCGAGTTTGCCAGGAGCTCTTCATCAGCCTCTTTATAGAGAAACTAGCTGAATATTGATCAAATTTTAATGGAAGAAAAAAGTAAAAAAGCATTGCTGTCTCTAGATCACTGGGGTAAAGAAAATGTGGGGAAAATGAGGAATCACCTAAACTGAGCAGGCAGACCAGTTCTCTGAGTTTTGAACCTTGTTAACTCCTTTTGGCTTGCCCTCTGACACAAAATGGTCCCAGTGAGCTCCAGCAATCTCTGAAGAATGTCAGGTGATGCCTCCATCAGTTAGCAACCAGCAGGAACGCCGGCAACCAGCCACACCAGCCTGCTTTGGCACCAGTGAAGGGTCTGGTCATGGGACTACACATCATGGCTCACAAAATCTTTGGAAGGGAGAGAAGTTTCTCCTGGCTGCCCAAGGTGGTTGTCACAGGAGGTGGAGGGCATTTCTGGGGAAGCCTTTTGCACCACTGCCCTTGCAGAATCAGAGGCTGCTCTGGCTGCAGTCTCACGGGGACTGTGGTGAGAAGCTGCCATCACACCCTCAAGTAAGCTATGCATGCTCAGAAGGCTGTATATCCTGGTCATTAGGCTGTAATGGGCCATCAGCTCCCTGGGAAGGAATCTGGCCCCTGTACGTCATACACAATTGTGAACCATGAAGAAGAGATAAATCAGAAGGTAAAAGGAGGTACTGTGGCATGAGGTCTTGGAAAAGGAATTTTAAAACAACACCACAACAACCCAATTGTTGAGTTTTTAGCTTGTGCCAAGCCCTGCATTAAGTGCTTTGTACAAATTATGTAACTGAAGTCTCACAATAACCCTGTGAGGCAGGCTTTGGTCCTTGTAGTTAGGTTGTGAAAAACAGCTTAACTGAATCTGGCTAATGAGATTGCTCCTCAGTTAACCAACATTCTATTCACTGGAGTCCCGTACAGACATCTTAGGATTTCCAGGAGCACAGTCCCTGTGCACGCCAGCTGGCCCCAAAGGCAGCCAACATTCTTTGGGCTGCACACCCGTGATGGGAAGCTGGAGTCCAGCCCTCTGCACAGCTGGCTTATGAGCAAGCCTCTGTTTTCCCCCTGGAGCTTCTTCTGTCTGCAGGTTTATGATGCTCAAGGCTTTTGTTAAATCTGACTGAACTGTAAATGAGAATAATACTTTGCACTTTTTTGCAGGCCAGTTACCTGAAAGCCTTCAAGGACTTTATAAATTATCTAAACAAACCACCATCTCCCCCTAGTACAAGTATTTCAGCTATTTTGGAAAATGGGCAATCAAAGATGCAGATTTAGTCATTTTGGTGGAGGGCCTAAATAATCATTTAACCAATTGACAGCTGAAGCATTGATGGCCTTGACTGAGGGTGTTGGTAGCAGAGCTATTAATTTCTAGATACTTCACAAGTTTTAATACAAGCTTTAATGTAGCAAGGTTTCCTTTGTTTATCATATCAAATTTTGTGACACTGAATGCAGTGCATTCCAAGCCATAGTTGTTTTTCATGCTGATTAAATAACATCCACAGATAGCATTAGCTGTAGCCTTATGCCAGCAAACTGGAAAGTTCCTTTCCATTATTTGCTTTGCATGAAAATGAAAATGCTAGTCACATTTTATGTGCATATGGGTCTGAGATCTCTACATAAAAACTGTCACTGCCATTGACCTGTACAATGTTCGGAAACAGACTCTGATGCTAAACTGAGTCTAAACTCTGATGCTAAACTTAAATCTCAAATCTGCCACTTACTATCTTTGTGTCTTGGGCAAGTTACCAAAGTGCTCTGGGTCTCAAATTTCTCCATCCATAAAATGGGGATAATAAAACACACCCTACCTCATAAGTTTGTTGGTAAGGATCAAATGAGTTAATGTATCTAAATTGCTTAGAATAGTATCTGGAATAGAGCAAGCTCTATATGTGTTGGCTACTATTAAAATAATGAATATTAATGTCATAAATTTGTGTGTGAAATAAACTATACTGTAGCTTCTCTACTGTTTGTTCTGTTTCCATGTGATTCCAAGAAAAAAATTTTAGTTCCATGTGGATATTCTCCTTTACAACTTAACAAGGGCGAGCATTACTCACCCATGTGAATAAATGCACGCTCATTTGTGTAGATTATCTTCTCAAGATCAAGAAGTGAACTTACCTTCTCAAGAAAATTTTATGTGATTTACCATATTTTAATATCCAACTTAAATGAATTTATTAGTCTTCATTTAAGTTTGCCTTTTTCTCAGCTTAATTTATTTCTCTTTACTTTCCCATGTATCTTATTCCTATTAAAATACTCTTCAATTATCTAGCCATCACTTCCTTATGTTTTAAAAGTTTGTTTCAAACCAAATTTCACTTCTCTGCCTGTCTTCTCAAAGCTCACCACGTTATTTTACATTCAACATTGTATTTTCTCTTGATTCAGAGCCTCGTATTCAATCATCTTTCTCCCCTTTTCAAACTTCAGTTCCCATATCTGGCCTCACAATCCCACTTCCTTTCCCTTTTTCTCTTCATATTGCCTGGCTCCTTTCCACGGGATTTCAGTCCTACTTTATTTCTCCACCAGCATCTTTCTCCCCTGGGAACATTGACATAACTCCTTAAAACTTTAATTTCAGTTTGTCATCAGTCCACAGTTTCCCTCCCCCACCCTCATCTTGACTTCTAATGTATGTGTAACACTGTGAGACCATCTTAGGGAAAAGTGACTTTTAAGAACAATTCAACCAAGAGCTTAGCACCTCCACTGTCCTAAATACAGCACTGGGAATACTCCCATTTGGGCCATATAAATCCCAATATATAATGAGGAGTTTCCTAATTCATTTCAAATAGACACAGACAAGTACAGTAAATTCCTCAGAATGAAATGTGACTGACAGATAAATAGTTCTCAGGAGGGTGAACGATAAAACGATGGCCTCCACATATTCTGGCCAACCCACACAGCATTTTCTGAACAGTTCTAGAGCCATCGATGGGTCAGCACAGTTAGCAGAGCAGGCTGCCAGAGAGCCAGATGTTGCTGTTGGAAATACATCAGCAACACCTCATGCACACAGCCATGGGTCCACAGAGAAGAGACCAGACGGCAAATAAACTTTGATCCCTTTATTACAGTCATTCAAATGACAATAGATAGAAAATATTATCATGGACTTTTTTCTCCTTGGGGAACCTACATTAGACAGTGGAGATTAGAATAAAAAGATGTTAAATTCTTGATAAATTGAAGAGAAAGAGACAGAGAGGGACCGGTTTTCACTATGCAAGGAACATGCTTTTTGTTCTCTCCTAGAATGAAATACATCGTGTTCCATATTTGAGTTCAATAATGATGCAGAGCCAACGTAGCTCCAGTCTCCATCGGGAACATTTTCCTTGGCATCATTTCCTTGCACATTTTCGAGTAAGCACTGTTCTATCTGAACTGACACAGAACTTAGGTAATGTCTTTTTTGTAAGAATTTTAAAAATTATATTGGCAATGAAGCTAGTCACATTCAAGAATTCCTTCTTTTTTCTAGTAATCACAAAACAATTTACATTATGTACAACTGGAAAGAACCCTTTTGTGTTAAGTAAAGGTGTACTTGAGCCACTGTTTAGGGGTATTCATCTGTTGAAACCATTTATTGGTACTTGGAAATATATTTTAGAAAGTTTACTGAAGAAAGATGATGTGTCTGATTCATAACACAAAGGAATTTGTCTCAAAGAGGGACCGTGCAATGAAATTAGGCACTGGAACAGCACATCCAGCAGTGAATTTCCTTTAGGAATGGTAAGGGTCTCTTCTTATCTTCCTCACTTGCCACCACACCAGGTCTCTTCTTCCTGTCAATTGGTGGAGAATCTTACAGTCAATAGACAATTGGAAATGTTACTGAAAAGGAGCATTCCCCCAAGTACCACCCCAACCCCCTTTATAACGATTGTCACAATTGTGACTGCCTAAAGCACCCTTCACTATAACTATCTCTACCATTATCACTACTAGGTCACAGCCATCCTTTTGACCATCACCAACCACCGCCATCACCACCCTCATGACTACCACCACCACTCTTGTCACCACCACTACCACCATCACCACAACCACCACCATTAGCATTCTCTCTACCACCATCTCTACCATGATCACCACCATCTCTATCACCATCACTGCTACCAGGGCAGCCAACACCGTCAATACTACCACTTCTAACACACTCCCCACAACCACCACCACGTCTTCCACCATTCCCACTACCCTCAACACCCTCACTACCACCAACACCACCTCTCTCCCCACTATTATCACCACCATCACTACCACCATCACTACCACCCCTCCCACCATCCCAACCACAACCACCTCCATCCTCTCTACCACTATCACCTCCAAACATTTTTCAGAACTTTTTCTTTTATTATGTGGTCATGCCGAATGCTTTCTAAGGCCTAGCTTCAAATCCACTTTATATAACAAACCATCTCAGCCAGAAGTGACTATGACTATCAATAGTACTCTTAGCTGCTTTATGTTAATTTTACTATATTACAAGTTCTTGGATATTTTTCTCTCACATATTTTTTCTCCCATCATCCCTTCAGAGTGTAATTACTTCCTTGCCCATAATAGATACTAAACAGGAAAGTGACGAAGATTCAATGACTAAAATATATTTAAAAAGATGGGGCAGTAGGAGTAGGCAGACTGATAGCAACAAATTCTTGCTTAGGCTCTTACCACTTGCTTCAGCAGAGACTTGCTAAGAATAAGGAGCAGAAAAGAATTGCAATAGTATACCTTTACTCATATAGCATGTAACAGAAGGCTCTGGGACAAGGTAAGTAAGAAAGTTATAGAGTTATCTTTCCCAGGGATCTTCTGGATTGGTTTATTGAGTTATTAAGTTATTTATTTTCATAAAATCTCTTCTTGTCACACAATTTTTATGCAGACAGAAAGAATTTGATGACTTCTGTATGCAGACAGAAAAAATGTTGTGACTTCTGAAGTCCTGCACTACCCTCTAACTCTAGGATTTTCCATTATTTGTGGACAGGATCTGTTTTTATAAATCCCTTGCAACATGAATTACTATTCTCACTGCAGAAAAGAAATATTCCTTAAGGTGTTTTATCTTAGCCATGGCCTTAAGGCTGCCCTTCAAACTTTGTGAAATCTAATGGAATTATGGTGGCAAGATGGAGAAAAACTGTCAGCCTCTCACTCATTAGATAACATCAATAATTCTAAAAATGGCTTTGTCTTGTTGCAACAACTGTTAACAGAGTGGCTCACATTTTCCTTGCAGCTGCAGCAGCATCTTCTCAAATATGAATTACTTAGTAAAGCAGGGTCATAAAGCAGTGAGGAGAGTCTATATGTTGCAGAATGAAGATCTTAATCAATGAGAACGTATATAGCACATAATATTGGTATTATGTATATATACCATTGTATATATACATTCCATTGTATATATAGCTACTGTGAATATTGGTATACAAATATCTATTCAAATCCCTGCTTTCAGTTTTTTTGCATGTATACCTAGAATGGCATTGCTGGATCATAAGATAAGTTTATATTTAACTTTTTTATTTAATTGACTTATTTCTTTTTGGTGTACAGTTCTATGAGAACCCCTCAGTCCCCGCCGCTTGCTGTGTCCATTCGCTGGGTGATCCTCTGTGTCTGTTTCTTGCCTTCTCTTTCTCATTTTTCCCCTCCAGGCCTCACTAGGATTCGTTCCTAGGGACCTCCGATGTGGGAGAGAGGCACCCTGTCACTTGCACCACCTCAGTTCCTGGTTTCTGGTGCATCTCGCCTTGACTCTCCCTTGTGTCTCTCTTTTGCTGCGTCATCATCTTGCTGTGTGGCTCGCCTTGCGTCAGTGCAGGCCCGGCTCGCCCACGTGCTTTTTTTTTTTCACCAGGAGGTCCTGAGGCTCGAACCCAGATCCTCCCATATGGTAGACAGATGTCCAACCACTTGAGCCACATCCGCTTCACTATATTTAACTTTTTGAGGAACTGCCAAACTATTTTCCACAGCAGCAAGAACAATTTTACATTCCCACCAGCACTGTACAGGAGTTCCTGTTTTACCAATCCTCACCATCATTTATTTTCCGTTTTTTGTTTGTTTGTTTGTTTAATAACAGCCATTCTGCTGGGTATAAGATGGTACCTCACTGTAGATTTTTAACATAAGAAACTTTATTGTTAAAGAAGATTTAGATTACAGAAAATTTACATCAAAATATAGAGGATTCCCATATACCCCACCCCTTCCTCTCTCACACTTTCCCCTATTAATAGCATCTTACTTTAGTGTGGTACATTTGTCACAATTGATGAACACATATTGAAGCATTGTTATTAACCAAAGTCTATAGTTTACATTATGGTTTACCCTTTGCACCCTACAATTTTATAGGTTTTGACAAAATGTATAGTGGCCCGTATCCATCATTGCAATATCATGCAAAACAATTCCAATGCCCTTAAAATGCCCTATGTTCCACCTATTCTTCCCTTCCCCTCCCCTCAGAATCTCTGTTAACCACTATCTTTATATCAATGTTACAAGTTCTTCCATTACAACAATAATAAGTCTACTTTGGTCCATAGTTGCATTCCACCCTTATGTTTGCTCATTCCTCAATCTTGAGGATTTGAGGATAGTGATTTCCACTCTGCTTCTGATTAAGAGGGGGCCTACATCCTATGGGGTAGATGGGAGGAACTGTTTTGCTTGCAATTGTAGATACTCTTTGTTTATTGGGATGGGGGTTGTCCATCATTATCATTTTGTTATTTGTCCTGGGTGAGTCTGATGAACCGGAGAGTAGGTATTGGCTTCAACTCTGCTGAGATTCCGGGCTCAACAGGCATATGAATGGATCAAAGATTTAAGTCTCTGGGATATATATTTAATGGGCATAGTGCTAATTATGGGTTCAAATAAAAGGAGTAGAAGTATCATGTGTAGGGAATTTATAAATGAGTCTAACTCTGTTACATTGGGGAAATAGGTTATCATATATTCCAAGGTAAAGTCCACCAAAGGGGTGCTGATTTCATGGGTTGTGTGCCTTGCCTATAGTGTCCAGATGTCTCTAGAGCCCTCAGGAGCACCCCAGTTTGAGGCTTTGTTTACTATGGCAGTTAGTGAGATCTGCTTGAGATGTGCATAAGTGCTACTTCTGGAATGACCTCCTGACTCACTTTAAAATCTCCTAGCCATAAAAACTCTTTCATATTTAATGTTTCCCCCTTTTGGTCAAGATCTTTTTCCAAATGCATCACTGGTTGGCACTTGATATTAATTCCTTGGTGCTAGGGAAGCTCATCCCCAGGTGTCATGTCCCACATCAGAGGGAAGGTAGTGAGTTTATTTGCTCTTATTGTGGTTTTGATTTGCATTTCTCAAATACTTAGTGATGTTGAGCATTTTTTTCATGTTCTTATTGGACATTGATATATCTGCCTTGGTGAAATGTCTATTCAGGTTCTTTTCCCATTTTTTTAACAACATTGTCATTTTGTTTTTGAGATGTTTCAATTCTTTATACATTCTGGATATTAAAACTTTATCAATGGTATGGTTTCCAAATATTTTCTCCTATTCTGAAATTGGTCTTTTTACTTTTTTGATGATGTCCCTTGGAGCAGAAAAATCTTTATCTATTTATTCTTTTGTTGATTGTATTTTGATGTCATATCAAAGAAACCATTGCAAAGCCAAGACCGTGAAGATTTTTTTTCCTTTGTGTTCATCTAAGAATTTTAACATTTTGGCTCTAATATTTATTCTTTGATCCATATTGGTGTGAGGTAGAGATCCACTTTTATTCTTTTGCATGTGAATATCCAGTTTTCCCAGCATCATTTGTTGAAGAGACTATTCTTTCCCCATTGAGTAGACTTGGCACCCTTGTCAAAACTCAATTGACCTTAGATGTGTGGGTTTATTTCCAAAACTTCAATTCTGTTCCATTGGTCTATATGATTGTTCTTGGGCCAGTACTACATCATTGTGATTACTATAACTTTTTAATAAGTTTTGAAATTAAGAAGTATAAATCCTCTAAATTTATTCTTTCCTTTCAAGATGACTTTGGATATAGGTGGCTCCTTGTCCTTCTATATGAATTTGATGATTTGTTTTTCCATTTCTGCAAGGAAGACTTTTGAAACCTTAATTGTGAATGCATTGAATCTGTAAGTCACTTTGTGTAGTATTGATATCTTAATGTAATGATAAAAAGTCTTCCAATTCATGAACACAGTATATCTTTCCATTTATTTACATCTTCTTTAATTTCTTTCATCATGATTTATAGCTTTCTCTGTACAAGCCCTTCACATCCTTGATTAAATTTACCCTAGATATTTTATTATTTTAGTTGCTATTGCAAATTCAAATTGTTTTCTTGATTTCCTTTCAGGTTGTTTATTGCTGGTGTACAGAGAAACCACTGAATTTGTGTGTTGATCTTTTACCTCACCTTTTACTGTATTCCTTTATCAATTCTGGTAGTTTTCCTATTGATTTTTCAGGTTTTTTTATATATAAAATCATGTCACCTGCAAATAAGGATAATTTTACTTTTTCCTTTCCAATTACAAAGTCTTGTATTTCTTTGTCTTGCCTAACTGCTCTGGCTAGAACTTCCAGTACATTGGTGAATAACAGTGGTAACAGTGGCATCCTTGTCTTGTTCTTAGAGGGAAAGCTTTCAGTCTTTCACCACTGAATATGATGCTAGCTGTGGGTTTTTCTTATATACCCTTCATCATTTTGAGGAATCTTCCTGCTATTCCTAGTTTTCTGAAAGTTTTTATGAAGATGGATTGCTGGATTTTGTCAAATGTCTTTTCTGTGTCAATTGATATGATCAATTATTTTTCCTCTTCATTCTATTTATGCAATATATTACATTAATTGATTTTCTTATATTGAACCACCCTTGCATACTTGGATAAAGCCCACTTGATTGTGGTGTATTATTATCTTAATGTGCTGTTGGATTCAGTTTACTAGTATTTTGCTGAGGATTTTTGCATCTATATTCATAAGGGGTATCAGTTTATAATTTTCTCTTCATGTGTAATCTTTATCAGACTTTGGTGCTAGGGTGATATTAGCCTCAAAGATTGAGTTAAGGAGTATTCCCTCCTCTTTAATTTTTTATAAGAGCTTAACAGGATTTGTGTTCATTCTTTTTAGATTTTTTGGTAAAATTCACCAGTGAAACTATCTGGTTCTGGGTTTTTCTTTCTTTTGGGGGAAGGTTTTGATTACTGATTCAATCTCTTTACTTCTTATTGGTCTAATGAGACCTTCTATTTCTTCTTGAGTCAGTTTAGGTAATTTGTGTGTTTCTAGGAAATTTTCCATTTCATTCAGGTTATCCAATTTGTTGGCACAATTGTTCATAATATCCCCCTATCCTTTTTATTTCTCAAAGGTTAGCTGTAATGTTTGTCTTTTCTTTCATTTCTGATTTTTATTATTTGTGCCCTTTCTCTTTTTATCTTTTGTCAGTCTAGCTATAAGTTTATTTTTATTTGTCCTTTTAATGCACTAACATTTGGTTTCATTGCTCTTCTATATTGTTTTCCTATTCTCTATTACATTCTTCTCCATTTAATATTATAATTTTCTTCCTTCTGCCAACTTATGGGTTTTGTTACTCTTTTTTATACTTCCTCCTGATACATGGCTAGGCTTCTGAATTGAGATTCTCATGTAGAGATATAAATTTCCCTCTGAGCACAGTCTTTCTGCATCCCATTTGTTGGGTATGTTGTGTTTTCACTTTCATTTGTCTCAAGATATTTCTTGATTTCCCTAGTGATTTCTTCTTCAGCCCATTGATTGTTTAAGGGTGTATTGTTTAATTTCCACATATTTTTAAATTTTCATTTCTCCCTCTGTTATTGGTTCCTAGCTTCATTCACTTATGCTTGAAGAAGCTGCTTTGTATGCTTTCAATATTTTAAAATTATTTAGACTTATTTTGTGGCTTAATGTATAGTCTTTCCTGGAGAAGGAACCATGTACACTAGAGAAGAATGTGTATTCTGCTGTTGTTGGATGAAGTATTCTACATATGTCTGTTAGGCTTCATTGGTTCATAGTATGTTCAAATCTTCTATTTCCCTACAGATCTTCTGTCTAGATGTTCTACCCATTATTGAAACTGGTATATTGTAGTCCCTTACTATTAACATAGAACTATTTCTCCTTCAAGCACGTCAATGTTTGCTTCATATATTTTGGGGCTTTGTTGTTAGATACATATATATTTATAATTGTTATATTTTCTTGATTATTTGACACTAAGATAAATAGATAGATATAGATAGATAGATAGATAGATAGATAGATAGAGAGAGAGAGAGAGAGAGAGAGTCCGTCTTTGTCCCTTGTAATAGATTTTGACTTAAAGTCTATTTTGCTGATATCAGTATAGCCACCCCTGTTCTCTTTTACTTACTATTGGCTTAGAATCTTTTGTTACATCCTTACACTTTCAACCTACTCATGCCTTTGATTTAAGGTGAGTTGCTAGCAAACAGGATATTGTTCTGCCAATCTCTGCCTTTTGACTGGAAAGTTTAACCCATTCACATTTAAAGTAATTTCTGATACTGCAGGACTTCTGTCTTTTTGCTATTTGGTTTTTGTAAGTGTTATGCAGTTTTTTGACTCTTAATCTTTCATTATTGCCTTGTTTGTATTTAGTTTATCTTTTGTAATTAGCCTTTTAGAATCTCTTTTCATTTCCTTCTGTGTATATTTCTGGATATTTTCTTTGTAATTACCATCAGGTTTAATTTTAACATCCTAAATCTATAACAATCCCATGTGATTTGATACCAACTAAACTTCAATAGCTTGCACAAACTATGTTCCTATACCCTTCTATTCCCCATCTTTATGTTCTTCTTGTCACAGATTACATAATTATACATCATGTGTCCAAAACAAAAGTTTTATCATTACATTTTGTGCATTTGCATTTTAGATTCCATAACAAGTAAAAAGTAGAATTATAAAGGAAAAATATATTACTGGTGTTTATATTTACCCATGCAGTTACCTTCACCAGAGATCTTTATTTCTTCATGTACTTTTGTTCTACTGTCTAGCATCCTTTCCTTTCAACCTGAAGCTCCTCCTTTAGCATTTCTTGTAGGGGCAGTCTAGTGGTCATGAACTCCCTAAGTTTTTATCTGGGAATGTCTTAATCTCTCCCTAAGTACTGAAATGCAGTTTTGCAAAATATAAAATTCTTATTTTGACTTTTTTCCTTTTAGCAATTTAAATATGTCATCCCACTGTCTTCTTGCCTCTGTGGTTTCTGATGAGACATTGGCATTTAATTTTATTGAGACTACCCTGCATATGGTACATTGATTCTCTCTTACAGCTTTCATTATTCTTTCTTTGTTATTGGCATTCAGCAGTTTGATTATATGTGAATAGATCTCATTTAGTTTATTCTGTTTGGAGTTCATTCAGTGTTTTGTATGTGTATATTCATGTCTTCCATTAAATTTGAGGAGTTTTCAGCTATTTTGCCTTGGAATATTCTTTCTGCCCCCTTTTTCCTTCTCATTCTGGTCCTCACATAATGTATATTGGTATACTTGATGGAGTTCTGCAGGTCTCCTAGCCTCTGTTCACATGTCTTCATTCTCTTTTCTCTCTGCTCCTCAGATCAAATAATTTTAATTATCTTATCTTCAAGTTCACTGATGCTTTATTCTGCCAGTTCCTATATGCTGTTGAACCCTTCTAGAGAATGTTTCATTTCAATTACTGTGGTCTTCAGCTCCAGTATTTCTGTTTGTTCCTTTTTATGATTTCTGTTTCTTTGTTGTAATTCTCTCTTTGTTCATCCATAATTTTCCTGTTTTCCTTTAGTTATTTTTCCATGTTTTCCTTTAGTTCTTTGGGTGTATTTAAGATAATTTTTTAAAGCTTTTCCTGTTATGTCCAAAGTTTGGTCTTCCTTTTTGATGGTTCCTAATGCCTCTTCTTGCCCTTTTGCTTGAGACATCATTTCTTGTTTCTTCACAAAGCTTGTAAACTTTTGTTATTCACTGGACATTTTCATATTTTAATGTGTTACCTCTTGAATTTAGTCACTGAGGAATCTGTTCCTTAAACTTGTGTCCAGCAAGTGTTATGACTGAGATTTCCTCGAATTCCAGCAGCTAACAAAAAGAAAGAAAGAAAAAGAAAAGAAAAGATCTTTCCCAGTCTTTGAAAATTGGCCTGTGCAAGTGCTCTCCTTTTGAACTTAGCCATCCCAACTATGGGTCTAAAGAATAGCATGAAACATTAAAAGTATGATCCTCCTGGTCTTTTCTTAGCATGCATCTTGTCCTCGGCATGTGTGCATGGGCTTAGGGATTCCCCTATTTACATGGATCCTAAAGTCCTCTTTTCCCCTAAGAAATGGTCTTTCCTCTAGGTCCCAGGTGTTATATTGGTTGTCTTAAAGCCAATAAGTCTTTGCCTTGGGCAATTATGATTTGACTGCTTCTACATGATGGGCAAATTCTGAGATGTGCCCATCTCAGATACTTGAGCAAATGACAAGTATCGTGTTTCAGTCCTTCCGGCTGCCATCAAATTGGTACAAATATACATGCATCTTAGTATGTGCATAAAGGTTACTCTGCTTTCTCTGAAACCAGGACCAGGGAACTCTACTGGGAGCATGGGCTAGCTCCACATCAACCCGGGGAAGGGCCAGCAGCAGCAAAACAAGGTTTTCCAACTGTTCTTGTTCCTTTATCTTGACTCAGCAGTCACCCAGTTACTGCAACCCTTGACTGTTTTCGAGGACTCTGAGAAAGATGATTATGCCTGTTTTTTGTTTGCTGTATAAAACTTCTGTGGTTGGGTGGAATCCCAGAGCATCTCATGGCTATAACTGATTTCTCCTAGTACGAAAGGACAAGAGAAATGAGGCCAACTTTACACATGTGCCTTAGATTGCTATCTTGGTGAAGAACTTGAATCCAATTTCCCCAAGTTTTTCAAATGCTTAACTGGTTCATGATCTCACACAAATTGTTCTGTCTAGAGTCTTCACATGCATCTCCATGTTTTCTCCCTTCCACCCATTCTCCAAACAAATGAGGACTTGTCCATCAGCCCATAGAGGATAAAAATATAAAAAAGAGAATACTTAGTGCCCTCATTTCCAAAGATCTGGAATAATGTAGTATCAGGAGCAAAAGAGTTCTATCTAGCCAACCTGACTGTCATTGCATTGCCCCTAATTCCAATCTGTTTCTTCCTTCCCCCACTTAATGGCTGGTCCCAAGTTCCTCCACTCATGCTTTATTCCATCTCCTCTTGGAATACTTTCAAGGGACAGTTGACAAATCTAGCTATGCTGCCCCTTGCTGAAAGCTGACTCTCCTTCCTTGGTGCCCATCTCCACCACACTCCTGCCTTCTCCCTCTCTCTTTTATCCTTTTTTCCATCTTTTATCCAGTGTCATAATTCTCAATCCACACAGCAATTCAATTATTTTATACTTTTCAGAGGTCAAAAAGGTCTTTCTACCTTCTTGCCTCATAATATTTTGCCTTTTTAAAGTGTAATATTGTTTAAGAAAAAGATTATTAAAACATTAAAACCATTGAAAAAGATAAAAAATAGAAATGTGTAAATAACCCAAAAGCACACTACTCAGGGAAAAGCAAGTGCTGAGGTATTGATGAACATTCTTCCAGCTTTCTCGCTCCATAAATGCTCACATGGTTTATAATATAACTTTACTTATATGAGAGCACATAGTGCAGGATGGTTGGTAATCTGCATGCTTCACTGTCTGCATGCCAGTAAATCAAGATCTATAGCCACATGATAATTTGCACATCAATGTCTTCTGTGTGTGTGTGTGTGTGTGTGTGTGTGTGTGTGTGCGTGTAGTCTGGTTATTGATTGAAGGACATTTAGATTGTTTGGGACATCTCAATGAAACCATGTAGGAAATACTGGAGGGTGGAGACTGCTGCTTGGTGAATCATTTTGGGTTCCTTTCTATTCAGTAACCACTCTGTATTCTAACACTGAACATTTTCTTACATGTCTTTCCACTACAGGAGCCTGCAGTACTCAGAATAATAACCCCCAAAGATGCACACATCCTAATCCCCGGAACCTGTGGATATGTTACCTTACATGGCAAAAGGATTTTGCAGATGCGATTAACTTAAGGACCTTGCAATGGGGAGATTTTGCTGGTTTAGGGAAAATGAGAGGTAGGAGATTCACAGTCAGAGAAGGAGATGTCAGAGATAGAGATATTAGAAGATGCTACATTGCTGATTTTGAAGATGGAGGATGGAGCCATGCCAAGGAATGTAATCAGCTGGTAGTAGCTGGAAAAGGCAAAGAAATGGAGGCTCTCCTAGATCCTCCAGAAGGACTATAACCCTGCTGACACCTTGATTTTAGGACTTCTGACCTCCAGAACTGTAAATAAAAAACTCATGTTGTTTTAAGCCCTAAGTTTGTGCTGAATTTCTAACAGTAGCAATAGGAATTCACATGGAGCCAGTCCCGTTTTCCCCCTTGTATTCTCCTAAGAGATTCAGTGAAAATCGTCAACCATTCTGAAGACTCTTGCCACAAATACAAAGAATTTAATCATGAAATGTAAAGTCTTCCTCCCAAAGATCTCATTAACCAAAGAGTTTTCTTAACTTTGGGAAAATGCTCTTTCTGGGAGGTCAGTGAGGAAGGAAGAAAGCACCGGTCTCACCACCCATATCAGCTGAAATTACCAGGTCAGTCTTTGACATGACAGATGCAGCAACCTAACTACACTCACATCGAGGAGGTCTCAGTTGGGCCTCAAGTTTGCCTGACTTCTGCCTGTCCCTCCAACAGTAGGAAAAGTGGACCCAAGCAGTAACTATGGTTGAACACTACAATTCTCTTCAAAATCTTGGTACAAATAAAAACTGTTTAGTGTTGTACTGCATAGATACAGATGTCTTTTTGAAAAAATTTATTTAAGTATATCCACTCATACATAAACACACATAAACAATAAGTGTACAGTATTAGCTGTGGACTTACAAAACAGACATACATAACATCATACAGGGCTCTCATACCTCACCCTACCACCAATACCTTGCATTGTTGTGAAACATTTTTAACTAATGGTTAAAGAGCATCCTCAAAATATTACTACTAACCACAGTGTCCTACATTTGGTTTATTTTTCCCCCAACCCACGCTATTATTATTATTATTATTATTACTTTATGTCATTTATACATGAACATACACAAACAATAAGTATATAGTAAAAGTTGTGAACTTACAAAGCAAACATACATAACATCATACAGGAGTCCCATACATCAACCCACCACCAACACCTTTCATTGTTGTGAGACACTTGTTACAAATTATGAAAGAATATTGTCAAAATCTTACTACTAATTATAGTCCTTATCTTACATTTGGTGTATTTTCCCCTAAACCACCCTATTATTATTTTTTAAATGTATTTATATGTCAGAAGTTGTAAACTTACAAAACAATCATGCACATGTGCAGAATTCCCACACAACACTCCTCTATCAACACACCACACCATGGTGGAACGTTTTTTACAGATTATGAGATAATATCATCAGGTTATTACCAGGTCCATAGCATATATTTGGCACACTTTTTCCATATTCCCCCATTATTAACACAGTACATCTTTGGCATAGATGCATGAATATTACATTATTACTGTTAACCACAGTCCATAGGTCACTCCAGTTGTATTTTTCCCATGCTTCTCCACATTCCCACCACCTTGCAATAGTGATGTACATCTGCTCTAGCTCACAAAGGACACTCTTGAATCTGTACCATTAACCACAATTCTCATCCACCTCTGGGTTTACTGTGTTATTCAGTCCTTAGATTATTCTCTAGCTTTCTTACAATTGGCATTTACATCCCTAGACTACCATTTTCACATATTTGCATTAATAAACCAGCTATTACTCACTATAATGTGTTACCATCAACTTCTACATTTCCACACTCTTAAGGTAAAGTTAATTAAATCTTCTACATACATTAAACATCAGTAGTCAACTCAGTCTTCCTCTTATCTCCTTTAAGACTCTACCACCTAACACCACGTCTTGAAGATATTTTCCTATATTTTCTTCTAAAAGCTTTATGATTCTTGTTTTTATATTTAGGTTTTTGATCCATTTTGAGTTAATTTTTGTATAAGGTGTGAGATAGGTTTCCTCTTTCCTTCTTTTGGCTATGAATATCAAGTTCTCTCAGCACCATTTGTTGAATGGACTGTTCTGCCCAAGCTGGGTGGGTTTGACAGGCTAGTCAAAAATCACTTGACCATAGATGTGAGGGTCTGTTTCTGAATAATCAATTCCATTCCATTGGTCTATGTGTCTGTCTTTATGCCAGTACCATGCTGTTTTTTACCAATGTAGCTAGGTAATATGATTTAAAATCCAGAAGTGAGAGTCTTCCGACTTTACTTTTCCTTTTTTAGATGTTTCTGGCTATTCAGGACACCTTACCCTTCCAAATAAATTTGATAATCATGTTTTCCATTTATTTAAAAAATGTTGATGAAATTTTTATTGGGATTGCATTGAATTTGTATATCAATTTGAGTAGAATTGACTTTCTTTTTTTTTTTTTAAGAATTGACATCTTAATGACACTTAGTCTTCCAATCTGTGAACATAGAATATTTTTCAAGTCTTTAGGTCTTTTTTTATTTCTTTTAAAAATGAGTTGTAGTTTTCTGAACGCAAGTGCTTTACATCATTGGTTAAGTTTATTCCTATATATTTGGGTTTTATCTATCATATTTTATTTTCACTACTCTTTTGACACTTTTAGTTTCTTTTACTGATATAATCTTCATTTCTAGACTCTCTTCCAAGCCTGTCTTTCCTGTCTTTTCTTTTCAGGCTGTAGCATGCCCTTTAGTATTTCCTGCAAAGCCAGTCTCTTGGTTACAAACTCTCAGTTTCTGTTTCTCTGTGAATATTCTAAACTCACCTTCATTTTTTAAAGATAATCTTGCCAGATATAAAATTCTTGGCTGGCAGTTTTTCTCTTGCAGTGTCTTAAATATATCATACCACTGTCTTCTTGCCTCCATGGTTTCTGATGAGAAATCGGCACTTAATCCTATTGGGAATCCCTTATATGTTATGTATTGCTTTTCTCTTGCTGCTCTCAGAATTCTCTCTGTCTTTGGCATTTGACATTCTATTAGTATGTGTCTCAGAGTTGGTCTATTCGGATTTATTCAGATGGGAGTACGTTGTGCTTCTAGGACATGGATAACTATGTCCTTCAATAGGGTTGGGAAATTTTCTACCTTTATTTCTTCAAATATTCCTTCTGCTCCTTTTCCCTCCTCTTCTTCTTTTGGGACACCCATGACATGAATGTTTGCACATGTCTTGCTGTCATTTAGTTCCCTGAGACCTTGTTCATTTTTTTCCATTCTTTTCTTCATCTGTTCTTTTGCATGTTCACTTTCAGAGGCCATTTCTTCAAGCTCACCAATCCTTTCTTCTGCCTCCTCAAATCTGCTATTATATGATTCCAGTGTGTTTTTAATTTCGTTTATTGCAACTTTCATTCCCATAAGATCTGCTATTTTTCTATGTATGCTTTCAAATTCTTCTTTGTAATCATTCAATGTCTTCTTAATACCCTTAATGTCTTTAGCCACTCCATTGAATTTATTAAGATTTGTTTGAACATCTGTGATTAGTTGTCTCAACTCCTTTATGTCATCTCGAGGCTTATCTTGTTACTTTAACTGGGCCATATCTTCCTGTTTCTGGGTGTGGATTGTAATTTTTTGTTGATGTCTTGGCATTTGGCTTACTAGATGTATTTATTCTGGGTGCAGTTTCTCTCTTTAGTTTAGGGCTTTCTTGCCCTTTCTCCCTTGCTGGTTGTGTAGTAGGAGCCAAGGATATAGTTGGTGCTGTAAGCTCTGGAGGCTCAAGCTGCCCTCATTGCCCCAGGGATTGATGAAGCTTCTCCCAACTTTCTCCTTTGCGAGGGGTAGGGACAGAATCACAGCCATGTGTAATAATCCAAGTCATGCAGGCCTAGACTGTATTTGCCCAGAGAGACTGATTAAGCTTCACACCCCTTTCTCCCCAACCTGGAGTGGGAATGGAGCTGCAGGTATAGACAGCAATCTATGCCCCCTGGGTCCAAAATGACCACAGTTGCCCCGGTAGACTTCTGACTCTGTCCAGCTGAATATGCTTGCACTTACCTGGATAGGCTGGTGCAGGGCCCACCAGCTTCCTCCCTGCCTGAGGTAGGGCTAAAGCCTAGATTAGGGCTGCAGGCTGATCTGGGTGAAAGAAGCTGGTCCCTAAGTTCACTATGATTTTCAATCAGCCAGGTCCTCTTATGCTGGGGGTAGAGTTAAAATGGCGGCTAGCAGCTTCTTTCCCACTTGGACAGGTTCAAACTCTAGCTGTTCTTAGGGTTATACTTTAGCCAGCTGAATTTACTAATCAGTAGCTAAAATTGGTGGCCAACCATCTCTTCCTCCCTTTGTTTTTTGGGAAATGGAGCTTCCAACTCCAGCCACAGAATAGCTCCAGAGGCAGCTTGTCCTGCCAGAATACGATGATCACCAGCCTCTGCAGCATGGCATGTATTTTCTCAGAAAGGCTGGCGCAGGTCCCCACAGCTTCCTCCCTGCCCGAGGAGGGGTCGGGGCTTATGCTAGAGCTGCAATAAGATCTGGATGGAAAGAAGCCTTTCCCTGCCTGCAGTGTGATTTTCGGTCTGCCCTGCTTCCCCTCGTGCTGGGGCCAGAGTTAAAATGGTGGCTACTGGCCTCTTGCTGACTTGGACAAGTTCAAACTTTAGCTGTTCTTAGGATTATACTTTACCAGTCAAATTTACTAATCAGTAGCTGAAGTTGGTGCCCAACGGTCTCTTTCCTCCCCGTTTTTGGGAGGTGGAGCTACCAATTCCAGCTGCGGAATAGCTCCCGAGGTGGCTTGTGCTGCCAGTGGAGGATGGGCTCTGGCCTCTGGGACATGAAGTGCTCTATTTATGAATCTTCTCTGCAGATGGGCAGTCTCCTCCTTCCATTCTTTCAAGGATATTGCCAGATGCTCTTCTGGTCTCCTGGAGCCCCTAAATAGGTGCTTTAGATAGCTCTGGGTGACTACTAACTGCCCAGTAGCATGAGCTGACTTTAGAAGCTCCTTACTCTACCACCATCTTGCTGGTTGTTCCCCTCGCAGGCCTTAACATTAAATTTTATGTTTTGATATTTAAAGTCTAGGGAAGAGTCACATATCCAATCCTTAGAAAGTGGAAGAGGAAAGGTTGCTTTATAACCCACAAAAGTATTGCACAAAAAGAGGACATAGTAATAATAATAATAATAATAATAGCATACAGTTCTATAGTGGTTCCCTACAGTCAGGCATCATCTCAAGTGATTTACAAACATTAGTTCACTTAATGCTCACAGCAACTCTGTAAAGCTGGTTTTGTGATTGCCACTACTTCCCTATGAGGAAATTGAACTACTGAGAGTTGGGATACATTGGTCAAGATCATGAATCTATGAAATAGCCATGCCAGGATTTCAGTGTAGTCAATTAGAGACCATAAGCTTAGCCACTGTATCATGTATCCTTTCTGTGCATTTCCCAAGAGAAATTCAGGGTACTCATCAGAAGAATATGGAATGGTTGTAGGTAGAAAACCCAATAGTGGGAACCAAGCTACTATTAGCAGGTATTAGGTTTTCATACACTTTACTACGATAATAAAGTAAGTATAACAAATAAAAATGGAGAGGAGACCCTGCCCTTGCAGACATTATGATGATATAAAGTAATACTAAAATATGGGCTCCATGAGTGAAAGGTATTTGATATCTTATTCAACACTATATATATCCTGAGCATCTAGAATATGGTCTATGGTCTGGCACATAGTAGGCACTCAATAAATATTTCTTGAATAAATGAACACAACAAAAACAACTAAAATACATTTCAATAATTTAAAAAAAAACAGTAAATACTGTAAATATAGTGTACATCTGTGGAAGAGATACTGAGTCAAATGTGAGGAGGCAGGATAAATCATGGGAAGCTTCCTGGACTAGGCAGCTTTTGACCTTCACATTTTAGAGTTTGTAGAAATTATAAGCAGGCAGAAAGCAGGGAGAACACTATAGCAATCTTCCCATCCTAGTTTATTTGGGGGCCTTTTTTTAATTAAAAAATTCCTAATTAAAGAGCTAATTACTTTAATAATAATTTAAAGTGATTGGAAAGGATCTGAAAATATTATTGATTGTGTTTTGACTGCAGTTATAAAGAGTCTAAAGAGATTCCCAAATCTGGGCATTTTGAGGGAGGAGGAAGATGCCAAAAGAGAAAGAGAGAATATGAGATCTGAAATCCTTGGCAGTGAAATGGGATAGGGAATGGGAGAGGAGATTAAAATATTTTCCCTTCATAAAACTGGACATAGAATTGGAGGAACATATTTCTGATTTTCCCTGGGTTGAAAAATCAGAGTCCACAAGAACCTCCTACAGAAAACATGTCCCTTTATTTCTTTTTGGGGTGTAGGGCTAATATTTAGCCAGTATGCCAGTTAGATACATTTGGGTCATACCAGTCATTCAAAGCTGTCTGTCCCAAGCAGTGGATGCTCAGACAGCATAATTGTCAAATATTTTTAAGGAAGCTCCCAGATGGGTGTTCAACATAGAGAAGGGGAGATAGGGGCATGAAACCACAGTAGAAATGTTTTTCATGAAGAGAATGCTGATTTATGAACAGGAAGCAAAGGGTTGAAATAAACTGTTGCTTCATTGATTGAAGAAGAGTAAATAGCAATTGTCTAAACTAAAGTAAAATTCATTTCATTTTATATTTTCATAAATTACTGAGAGGAGGAATTTCCTAGCATAAACTAAAGTAAAATTCATTTCATTTTATATTTTCATAAATTACTGAGAGGAGGAATTTCCTAGCATAATCTCTAAAATTATGAACATCACTCAAAATTTAAAGGTAGCTAGAAGCCAGATTAATGAGTTAAAACTGAAAGGCAGTCCTAGGAACCTGTATGAGCGAATAGTCAAGTAAGATATATGTCCACCAATTGCATCCCATATGGACTCTGAGATCATGCACTTGACATACAAATCAAAAGGTCAACAATGTACTCTACATAATAAAAAATAAGAGATATGGCAACCACCCCATGAAGACTAAAAAGTTTAGGGCTGGGAAATTTAAAAAAACATAACAGGGGGAGCAGATGTGGCTCATGTGATTGAGTGCCTGCTTCCGACATGGGAGGTCCTGGGCTCAGTTCCCAGTGCTTCCTAAAAACAAAGAAAACAAACAACAAGCAAACAAACGAAAAAACCAGCTCAGGGGAGTCAATGTGGCTCAGTGGTTGAGTGCCAGCTTCCCATATACCTGAAACCTCAAAAAAAAAAAAAGCACAACCTGAGAGAGAACATGACCAAAATCTACAATAACACCCATGGAATCAATTAAGCAGGGGCTTGTTTACTACAAAAATATTTTTAAAAAGGAGTCATGAGATAAATATAAAACCAATTTTAAAAATGTTTCTTTCTACAGCTTTCCCAAGCATAAGAAATTCATATGATTAAGGGGTCTCTTAAGGACAGAGACGGTCTTATTAATTGTGTTAAATACTCACTTCCCACTATGGAATCTAGAAGTATTAAATGCTCATTAAATGCTTCTTGGAGGAATAGAGAAATGGATGGATAAAAGTAAAGAGTTGTGAGTTTTCATTATTTCAAGTTCCAAGTTTTTTTAAAAAATTGTCAGATATATAATAGATAGATGATTGATAGATGATAGATTGAAGTTAGATAGGTAGATGATACATAGATTGATAGATAGATTTCACAGATAAGAAGATAAGCCATTTGAAAAAGGTGACAAAATATATTATGGTTTACTCTCATCTTCCTTCCTCAATAAAATCTACCTTTTATAACCCCAACCATTTGCACTCAAATCTCTGATGTATCAAATAACGACTAATCAGTGTTGTCCACTAAGCCAAGTTTAATGGCCATAACATTATTCATGAATAAAGAATGGATTTCCTTACCTGCCGAGCATTTTCATGACAGAGACCACATGATGCACAAAGCTTAAGATATTTACTATCTGGCCCTTTACAGAAAAAGTTTGCTGATCCCTGATGTAACTAGCCACCTTTGCCATTATAGCATGGAAGCAGGCATAGATAGTACATAAATGCATGCGCATGGCCAGATTTACCCTGTAGGCCATAGTTTGTGCACCACTAATATGGAGGAAAAAACTCTAGGGAGTTCAAGGAACGCAGCATGGAACGGTGATATATGTACTGAGTTTTGAATGAGTAGGAGCTTGAAAAGCAGAAAGCAAAAGACTATAGGGCAGGGCATTCAGGAAGGGGGGACAGCACAGAAACAGAGGTGAGAGAACATTGGGTGTTTTAAGCAACTTCAAATCACATGGTATGACTGGAACATTTGTTGCATATGGAGAGTGCTAGCAGATGAGGCTGGAAAGATTCCCTCCACTCAGGAGGTGTCTACTTTGCCTGCACCCTCCCCCTCATGTCTGGCACAAAGCCTGTGAGGTAGCAGAGTCCCTGCAAATGTTAGTTCACTCTAAGGGAAAGATAGGCAGACTCGAGATGACAAAGTAACTCTACTTTTAGTTATTTTAGCACAGTAAAATGAGAAAGCTGAGAGTGATAATGTACTGAAACACTAGGACACTGCTGGTTAGGACTCTGACCTTGGGCAATTTCCTTAATCTCTCCTGGTCTCTAAACCTCTATTTCCGCAAGCATGAGACTGAACTGGTGACACTTACCTCATAGTATTGTCACAAGGATTAAGTGCAGTGTGATTTATGTATACTGCCTGGTACAAGATCTGCCACATTGGGGCACTCAGTAAATGGCGGCTATTAGTGTTGGTCTGTTTCACTGCAGAGTTTGGCAGAATCTCAATGTTTGATATTATATCTAATTTGGCAGAGAAAAATGAAATGGAGCTGAAGACCATGATGGTGAAAGTAGTGTACTGAGATTTTGTTCTGGTTTTGACTGGGATTGTTTGTTCAGTCATAACAGCTAGTATGATCCTCCTTTGGGGCCCTGTGAAATCACCAGCCACAAGGTAACCAAAAGGCAGGCAGAAACCTGAGCAGCCAGGAGGGAGGCAGAGGCGGCCTTTGTGGAGAAAACATTTGTTCCCCTTAAAGAAATAGGATGTTTGAAAAGAAAACACGCAACATTGGAGACCTAGACTCCAGCACATGCATTTTGGTTACGCTCCCTCCAGATGGACTAGAGGCTCAAGCCAGCTTCATGATATATCCCTTTGCCAGGAACAAAACTTACTACAGAGAATGTTGTGTTCTCTCACAAAATAATTCTTGTGTAATATTGAACTAGAGTAGTTTCCAATTGCCATTTTCCAGAAAGCAAGCCACCACTCTAATTCTTTACATTCATTATGCACCTAAAAGTCATGAAATCCGTGCATTTGAGTTTCTGAGTGTTGATTATTATAGCTAAAAGTAACCCTGGAGTTTTTCCAAGTGTAGCAATGCAGAAGAAAATGAGTTGAATTCACCTCCTTGTTTTTTACACTTCTTAAATGGACCTAGACCCTAATTGGGAAAACTGTCTTTGCAAGGGAATTATCTACATCCAAACCTTGACAGGACTCACTCTGTGGGGAGTCTTGAATAACACAACCCCAAAGAGGAGACAAACAACAATATCAGCAAAGGCGAATCCAGAAAGCAGAGATAATGAGGCCACCAGAGACTTCCTGGGTCATCTTGCCCACCCTCCTGCAAAATGTCTTTGTGGGGGAGGGGGCGGGGGTAACTTTTCTCTAACAACCCACTCAAGGAGTTTTGATGACTAGCTTACCCACCACTCCAGAGTATTTCTTTCCCTCATCGCTTGCCTTATTGGGAGACTTTGGTGACGTTTAACCAAACTAACCCGCTTCCTCTGTCAAGTGTAATTCTTGATTATGGGTTGGCTTGAATGTCCCCGATTATAGGGATAGGGAAATAATTCTTTGTATTTTTCTTATTCTTCTTTATAAACTTTTTCTTATACATTTTTGGTCTATTATTTACATTCCTAAAATGGTTATTTACCTTATATCATTATTTAAATAAGCTTTTTATTATTATTTTAAAATTTTAGGGGTGTAGAATTTAATAAATAGTATTCTTAATATATACATCTATGTGTACACACATGTATATATTTATAAATATTTTACATTTTTTAAAAGTCACAAAATACATAACTTCTCCCTTAGCTTTTTTATACTCACATGAGATTATAGACCTCCAATGTTCAAATTATTTTCACTCCATTTTTCTGAGCATCTCCTTTAGCTGCACAGTGGCCAGCTATGTTCAAATACATATCTATGTTCAATTATATGAATTACAAAGATATTCAGCAACATTTAACAAGAGTTTCCAAAGCAATATCCTAGAATAGAGCAATAGGAGGAAAACATAGAAATGACTTGCTTATACTAGATATAAGTTAAATCTGCTTGGTTATGAATGGGCTGTAGGCAAGCCAGAACAACTGTACAAGTTTCTTTCAGAGAACTTTTGAGTGTAAAATATGAACAACTCACTAGCCCTCTGCCTCTTCCACAGCAGCTTCCTTTTCTTAATGAATTATTTCTCCTCAGATTGGTCTCAAAGATCGTTCCCATTTGAGAAACATTAGAGCATCATGGTTAAACACATACACTCTAGAGACCAAGCTGGGTTCAAATTCCTGTTTTGCCCCTCACTAGCTTGTATGTCCTTAGGCCAGCTACTAACCTTTCTGTGGCATGGTTACCTCATTTGTAAGAAGGGAGCAGTAGTTGTCACTACCTCATATTTGTGAAGCCCCTTCACAACTTCAGGGTCCATCATGAGTTCTCAGTCAGTGTTACGTAGGACTAACGTACCCTTCATCTTCTCTGCTACCTCCTTTTCCACGAAATCCTTCTTCAAGTTTATAAGAATTGGCCTATCAATTATCTCAATATTATTGCAATCTGGAAATACTATTATCCCATGAACCAACAATCAAAGAGCCACTGCTCCCAGTGTTTTGTGACGATTTCGAAGTTAGCACTGTTGCAACCAGGTAAGGCTGCCATTTTTACTCTGGTACAATAACAAAAGAGGCCCTCTTAGAATAACATCTGCATGTGTAAAATTTCAGTATTTATTTGGTGAGGTCACTCACCTACCTATGTGAAAATCTCCTATGGGACCTATATTTTACAGTTCTCAATGCAAACACACACACACACACACACACACACATATACATTACTCCAAGACAAATGTATGAATACTCCTACTTTGCTTTCTTCAACTGAAATAATTAATCCTGCACTTATTTTAATTAGTTGATAAATATAAGAGAATCTTCTTCTAATGATTAATAATTAATCATCTAGTCAGTTCACAAACAAGGCTCTAACTGTGCTCTCAGCCTCCTCTCCAACTTTCTTAGTATTTTTCTAGCATTTTCTCTGAACACCACCAGGCCCAGTCCATCAATCAAGTATTACTACAGGTCATTGTCTTAGATGGCACATCACAGATTACTTTCCCCTCTTAAAAGTTTGTGTTTACACACGTTTTGGGTTTTGTATATGAAACATGGCTTTCAGCTTTTAGCATACAATTTCAAAATGCTCACAAATGGGGATATTCTTTGATCCTCTGTGGTGCTTCTGTCTCTGTTTTGCTTCCTCAAATGAGTGCCTTTTTGATTCCTGGAGAATTCCTCAGGTTTGAAATAACTCTTGTCTCCATGTATGTGCCTCTTTGCCTTCTCATTCTCTATTATCCCATTTTTTTAAGGTTTATTTATATTTTTTATTATTATTATTTTTTACCATTCTCTGATCATCCATCTCTTTCCATTTTTAATCCATCCTGGCCACTTTTTATCTTACTTTCC